>VYZS01074159.1:0-17754 GCA_013400695.1 Neodrepanis coruscans
CAAGAAGAGCAGAGCAAACCTATAATCCCCTGCACCCAAATTCTGTCATTTGAGGATTATTTTCTTATTCTGTCCCATACAAAGTTCAGGATAATCTTCTGACCAACCCCTCAATATTCCCAGAAAGGGGTGAGGGAGTTTTATCGCCCTGTAACATCACAGTGAAAATTCATTTTTCATGTAACTCTGACTCAGCCCAGAGAAGGCAGATCCAAGCTGCCCCCCACCCACTTTTCTGTGGGCTGTGTGTTTGATCACACCTGGAAGAGAAAGACTTGGAATGCTTCCCTCCAAGGGACAGCAGCTCCTGCACAGATGCCTGACAAAACCAACAGGTATTTCACAGCCAGCATTAAACATGAGTAGCTACATCTCTGCACAGATTTCCACTGGCAGCAAGTACAGACCTGTATTAAAAAAAGGCACAGAGTGACAGCAAACATTCTTACATTGGAGCACATTTCCATATTATTGAAGTCAGCACTGGATTTATTTGTCAAGCTTCTATTTTTAAGTCAACTAGTTATGCTTTTACTGTGGCAGCAAACCTGCCCCTTATGTTCCAGTAACCTCCCAGTTCCCTCTTCCACCTTCCCCTAAGCTCTCCAGGAAACTTACTCATTAACAGCACCCAGTAACACCAGATCTCCCAAACATAAAGAGCATTTTCAACTTTTTAATGTTAAGTGAAACAGCTCCAAGACATAAAACAGAGTCCACGGGCATGTGGGCTCCCTCTGGAGGGATTTCTCAGCACCTCCCTGTCCCTAACAGTGGCCATGGCTATAAATGCAAGGGCAACTTGAGGCAAAGGGACACCCAAGATGATCCATTTGAGCCAACACCATGTTTTTGAGTCACAGTTGTGACTGCAGGACTTACTCCTTTTATCCTTTCACCAATAACTGGCCAGAAAGCAATCCAAGAACATGGATTCAGGGCTGTCCAAAGCTCTTCTCCCACTGAGTCTGCTCTGCACTACAGCATCCTCTGGAATTCTGATCTCTGCCTTATCCATCCTAATTATTCAAGCCTCTGCAACAAATATTAAATAGGAGTATATTAATCGTATCAATACTCTACAGCAGCAACCACATTATCCAGGGGTTTCTTCCCGAGGAATACAGGAACACTTTCTACACTGTGATACACTTGTTACACACACTAAGAGTATGTTGCCTCTCAATGTAATGCAAGAGCAGCCCAGGCAAAGGCTCAAGGAACAGGATTTTGCTCCCTTGATCTCAGTGGGCAGTTCTGAGGCCCTCTCAAATGCCCACCTGATACTTGCTTGGGGCTCTCATGTCCTCTCCAAGTATTACATTTATGCAGCCTTTAGTACAAAACAATGTGCACAAAACAGAGTTCTTAAAGCAACAGAATATATATTTACCTTTGAACTCTTAGGAGAAAACTCCTAAACAGTATTTTGGTATCTAAACATTCCCATTAAAAATGCTTTTGTATGTCAAAATGTCCATAGTGCTGGAGAAAAANAGAGCAGCCCAGGCAAAGGCTCAAGGAACAGGATTTTGCTCCCTTGATCTCAGTGGGCAGTTCTGAGGCCCTCTCAAATGCCCACCTGATACTTGCTTGGGGCTCTCATGTCCTCTCCAAGTATTACATTTATGCAGCCTTTAGTACAAAACAATGTGCACAAAACAGAGTTCTTAAAGCAACAGAATATATATTTACCTTTGAACTCTTAGGAGAAAACTCCTAAACAGTATTTTGGTATCTAAACATTCCCATTAAAAATGCTTTTGTATGTCAAAATGTCCATAGTGCTGGATTCTTAACATACTTTCACATTTTATCTCATAACAACTAAAAAATCATCAGAAATGTTTGGTTAAATATGGCCTTGTTACAGCAGCTGTTAAATAAACACACTGAAAATGGGTTTTTATGAAACAGGGCTGACTTCTCTCATTCACACAATTTTCTGTTTGAACATCTGTGAATGTTGCTGCTGCTTCAGAGGGAAGGAAAGGATGTTTGGTCAAGCAAATCCAGGTAGTTTCTAGCCTTCGTATTTTAGAGAATTATCAACAAACCCAGGTTTAGTTCCTGTATTACAACAACAGCAATAGATACCAATGCTAAAGCAATGTATATAATAATTAGTATAATAAATAATTAGTACCCAACTATATTCAAAGGGGAAATTAAAACTGGTAAATTAGTCCAATCTTACAGACTGGAATATACACCAAAAAAGCAGGAGGTGACTTTGAAGTGCAACTGTCATCAGTTTCACGTGATGACGTATCTGGAGTCCCTGAGAGCATTAAAACACTCAAAACCCCAGGGCTGAGAACCCTGAACCTTCCCAAGTTACAATCTGAGTATTTCCTAAGATAAACAGATCAGCTGAACTTCCACAGCAGTTCAGATTGCAGGGGGCATTGAAAGAGAGCTGATTTACAATAGTGACATGTATTCAAATCAGAACATTTTTGTTCACTCAGAACCTTTAAAATGGTAACATTTTTCATGGGTAACTCATTTTTTCAGGGTTATTTGTTCACAGAAGTTGACGATGGAGAAAAATTCCTCAATTTCCACTCCAACCATTCTCCCACTTGGTCATCCCAAGGCTTGTGAGACTCATGGTTAGAAGAGGGAAGGCTGTGAAGGCCAGTGACCACTCTGATCATGTGAACTGTATCCAAGAGCCAGGATCTGCCACAGCTTTCTAATACTTTAAGTCAAAACTAATAATGCAAACACTCTCCCACCTTTGATCAGAATCAAAGAGCATAACTATTTAATGTAGTTTCTTGTGAAGTCCAAGAGATAAACCACTCAGATGTGTATCTGTACTTCAAGGAAAAAAGTTAGACCGTAACAAAGTATATTTTAAGTCTTGATTTCAATCACAGAGCACAATTTCATGGTGATGTAAAATGGTTCTGTATTATAGAAATCTTATTCCTGCTCCGAACTGAATACCATCACATATCCTGCAAACAAACAAACAACAAACAATGTCAGTGATATACACAGTACTGATGAAATTAAAATCCATCCTCCCTGTCCCCAGATCCCCAAGGTTTCCCATCTTTGGGAAGCTGCAATTCAAATTTTACCTGACAAAGGCTTTTGCTTTGTCAGCCTGTCATCCATATGGCAGATTTATTTGTAAAATGAAGCCATAATTTTCAAATTGCTATTATTCATTCTCATTGCACATGAATAAGTGGAAACATAATCCAACTCCTGTATGAAATACAGGGTATCTCACACAATATTCACAGGCAACAACAGGCCCCCTGAACCTTTTATATTTTATACTGCACACTGTAAGATTGGCTTGAGGTAAGATAATTGGTTGCTAAAAAATTAATTTCTATTTTCTTTATCTAGACTTAAACTTGTTCTCATTTTTTGAACAACGACATTAAACTAAGTCATTTTGTTATGGAGGGCCTAAGAAAATCCCATGAGCTGTCTGAGTGACCATTTGCCCTAAAGAAATAGAATCTGCCACATAGCTATTCATACATTTCAACAGCTCATCTCAAGTTTAATGAACTCTGAAACCTGAGCAACAAAGCCTTAAACCAAGGTGTGCTGTGAAACCAGCACGAGCACAGTGAGCTGGAACAGCTCAGAAACCTCTGCTAGGCAAACCCAAAAGGCAGCAAATCCTCTCTGACAAACCAGAGGGAAGTGCAGTAAAAGCCCCCAGGTGGCAGTAAAGAAATGTGTGTGCCAGACCCACCTGTCCCCAGCCTGCACCCCCATGGGGCAGCAGTAGTTGAGCTCCAGCCTGGCGATGTTGCCCAGGCGCAGCACTATTCCCGCTCCGTACGACCACCGGATACACTCTGCCAGCCTCTGCACGTGGGCGTTGGCACCGTCCCCTGCAAGCACAGCAACACCACTAGGAACACAGGCAGACTCTCAGGGCGCTCCCAGGACAAGGGACTGGCACATCTGAGGGGCAGCTCCTGCAGGTTCAACATTTACTCCTTACCCACGCAACTCCCAGAAATGTCACGTCCCTTGCACCCCAACCGCTGGGATTTTAGTTGGATTGCTGCTGATCTTCATTTCATTTCCCAACACAGGGCACCTACCAGCAAGAACTTGGACTAAAGACTTAACATGTCTGAAGGGAGCTGACAAGAAAGATGGAGAGACTGCTCCCAAGTGCTTGGAGCGACAGGACAAGGGGGAATGGATTCAAACTGCCAGAGGGCAGGGACAGATTGGATATTAAGGAGAAATTCTGCCCTGTGAGGGTGGGCAGGCCCTGGCACAGGGTGCCCAGAGAAGCTGTGGCTGCCCCATCCCTGGGAGTGTCCAAGGCCAGGCTGGAACAACCTGGGAGAGTAGAAGGTGTCCCTGCCCAGGTTCCTTCCAACCCAAACCATTCTGTCATTCTGTTCTCTGATTTAGTGGGTCTCTATTACTTTAAAGTTTATTAATCTGCTTTTCAATTGTGCACACAGTGTCTCCTTCCCATGTGGGTGCCACCTTTCTTACATCAAAGTCATGCAGACATCAGATGTCACTATATCCTAGAATGGATTGAAATGATATTGAAAAACCATACACTAATACACTGAAATGCATCTTGAAAACAGTTGGGGATGAGAGGCAAAAAAAGTCCCATCAGCTCCCACATCCTCACCTACACCCTAATGCCACCACTTTTTTATTCAGTTATCCCAGTGAACATTAGAATCCCACTAAAGCATCATCTGCCCTTCTCCCTTCAGGAAGGTGTAAGATAGCAAGAGTTAATCACCACACTGGTCTGCAAACCACCAATTCGCAGCTACCACTCTTACCATCCTGGGTCTCTTTCCTCCAAGTTGTGCTAGAATTTCTGTGGAGAGCTAAGTAAATAAATCACTGGCAACCTGTCAAATATACGAATTAAAAGCAGCAGCTTTTTGACAGGCACCAAAATACACAGTAAACAAACTGCTTCTCAGCAAACAGCTCTCCTGTTGGCTTTTCCATACAGGGAGGGAGGTTCTTTATTGTGTTGCTCTTACCATAGTTAAGATTGCAGAGATTCCCAGCATTCAGGAAGAAGTGTGTCCGGAAAAGATCCCCAAACCCTCCACAGCCTGGCCGGAAAGGCAGAGGGGTGTAGAGATGCCAGCCCCCAGCCCAGTAGGCTTCTCCTCCTAGGTAATCACCTGCTCCGGCAAAATGGCAGAAAAAAACGCACATATTAAAAGAAGCAGTTGTTAAAGGCAAAAGAACACATCCCTAAGTTGTTTTACACTGCATTTCCACCCCCTGTAACTCTTCCTATTTGCTTCTCTCTCTCTCCAACCTCAACACTAGGAAGTAAAAAAAGCAGCACTTACACAACCCTTTAGAGCTTCCAAGAGAAGTGACTATTTCTTCACTCTCTCACCTTTCTCATGGGTCATCAGAACTACCTCCTGAACACCTCTGTAATGCTTGTCTCAGTTTTAAAAAGGGGAAATTGATGCAGTTAAACAATTAGCTTTATACTGAATATACTGAATCCCCTGATAACAGCAGTCAGCAGCACAGGAAGGAATGGAGCTGAGGAAGCTCCTGGCTCCCAAATCACCTGTGTAGAGCAGGTTACCTTTCCTCTGAGCATAGGCTGTATCAAACAGATCTCATGTGACTGTTGCTATCATCATATTCTGGGAACTTGCTCAGCTTGAAGGTTGCTTCCTAATTAAAGTGACACAGAGTATGAAAGCCTGAACACACACTTGCTTTACAAAATTAGCTCATGGCTTAACTAAGAGCTACCTGGCTTTATTCCACTTCACTCCTTTATTCCATCTGTAACAACAGATCAAAGCCATAACACTTCCCCAAAGAACAGAGTCAGTGCAGTTCTTCTGAGGCTGTACAAAGCCTGAGGGCAGAACGTGGCTCTGTCACACACAAACAGCCACAGTGCTGCCAGAGGAGGGGGATTTCAGGGCTGCCAACCTTCACTCTGGGGTCCAATGCTGTACATGCTGAATCCACGCACACTTGTTGGTCCACCAAGGTAAAACCTAGGGAATACACAAACTTCTCATTTAATGCTTCACTTGAGAGGTATTTAAACACCAGCATGAGAAGGCAGAACTGTCTACAACAGTGGCTAAAAACACCTGCAGTGGTACCTGTGCCTGCTACAAAATCTTGCAGGTGGTAAATGCCCTTCTGCAGGTGGAAAATGCCATTCTGCCAACAGTAAATGTTGGCAGGCAGAGCCCTTAGGTAGCAAATTACAAACTTCTACTGCCTCAATATGAAAATGGCTGGAGTCCCAACATGCAATTAAAGCTAACTAGGAACATTTTATTTTCCTCAGAACCAGAACTGTCACTGCTTTGTCTCCTGGACATTTCTACATACATTACCTCTGCTGACTAGGCAATAACCCAACCCAACAAACAGGTAACAAACTTGCCTGTCAGCTATACTGGATGGCTTGTCTCCAATAGGCACCAACATTCCACCCCAGAGTGATGCTGAAAAAACCTTGGAAGAGAAGAAGTTGTTGTTTATTAACACATCTTACTTCATTTCCCTCAGAGAGTTAAGATTTCACTGCTCAGTAACAGGCAGAGCTGCCACAGCTGACCACAGTGTGTGCATGGATATCACACCAGCAGTGTGGGATTGGCACTGGGATTTTCAGGGAACTCTGGATGGCTGCTGCCCTCTTTCTTTCATGCAGTGCTGTGCCTTGAAAAAGTCAACACAGCACATCTGAACCAAAAGCTACTTTCACAGTAGCTTAAGGGAACATCCAGCCTCATCCAGCTCCTATTTTCTAGGAAATGTTGGAATTCTTATTTCAATAAGCAGGAAAAAAATATATTTCTACCTCACACTAAGTCTATGCTGTTAAAGCTGCCTGAAACTTAAGATTTCTGTGTTTCAGAAGAAGCTGAAATTCATGAAACATTCTTTCCCAATAATTTTACACACAAGAAACAATTACAGGCTAGGATAACAAAATTAACAGATATATATTCATCCTTTCAATTACAGAAGAAAACTAAGCCATGATCAGGTGAAAGTTTCAAAACTTCTGAGTTTTTTCAAAAGCTTTCAAAGTTTTTGAAAAATCACAAAGAACAGACATGACCAACATTATTTCTGGAAGGTAAATAAAATGGTTAACTGCAAAGCTGTTGTTTCCTGAATTCCCATTTCTCAAGTCACTGTGCATGGCAGAAATATAAGGTTAAAAATGAAGAATAGCTCACTTTCCAAAAAATCAAATAAAGGTATCTACACCATCCATCTCCCATGATCTTTATACTGATCCATGGGGAATAATCACCACAAGACACAGGTTCAATAACCCCAGATCAATGACTCAAACATCTTTAAAAGAGTTACCGAATCCCAGGGGAGCTGCCTGTTCAACTGAAATTCAAAATCCTCTTTCAGGAAGCTCACATCTCCACCTGTGTAACCAGCCAGCTCCTGCAAAGACACAAGTTTATGGAAGTTGTAACTGAGATTACAGCTTTTTTTCCCCTCTGTCTACATCAGCACAAAGCAATGTACCACAGTACTTGTTCTGAAGCAGGGCTGAAAACAACCAGGGAAGGGACTGACCCTGTGACATGTCACCCAAACGCTAAATTACAACCACCTTTCTCACTCAGAACAGTTCAGCGCTGCCCAAAACAGCCCTTTTAGTTCCATCAGCATTTCAGAGCAATCTGCTTCTGAAGCATTACAGAAATCCATGTTTCTGAAGTATTAACCCAGCTTTTAGAAAAGCCCTGAATGTAACAGAATAAAAACCATTTTCTGTGCCAAAGTGATACATGTGGGTGCCTTGGAGAGTTATTTTTACAGTCTTTCACTTGTAATTCTCAGAGATTTTGTAAGCAGCCACAGCACCACAGCCTGGCTGTCTGACATGACAATGTTGGGAAAGAAGGACTAATTAATACTAAATACTGCCAGGTATAATGTCTCTCAGCTAATAAATAATTTAATGCTAGTGAAGAGAGGCATGGAGAGGCTGTGCTGTCAGACATACAAAGGAAAATTTGCCACCATAAAAAAAGTTGCAGGACTTTAACAGGCTCTGTAAACAGAAAAAACAAATACTGGTCCTCATTGTCTCCTGGTCAGTCTAAGATTGATTCCTAACTTTAGACATTTTCCACAGGAACATCAGTTAGGTGAATGAACAAATCCACAGATAAAACCCAGTAACAGCTTAAATGATTCAATACTACCTGATTAATTTTCAGCAAAGCACCTCGTTTTGGCAGGATGGAGGAATTCCGGGAGTCGATCACCATGGCGTGCTGAGGATGGAAACATTGGGGTTAGGGTCTCACATCTGCCCAACACCTCACAGATACTCTCCTGTTTTTGAAGGGAAACAAATTGTCATGGAAAAGCCTTACAGAGAGAGAAGATTTCAGAGAGTGCCCACTCTCCTCTCGCACAGAGAAGGATGCTGTCCTAGCAAGGCAGCTCAGCTCTCTCCACACACCCTCCCACTTCAGCGTGTGCTGCGTCTTCCAGACTGGGAACTGCAAAGAAAGAGTTGAGGAAAACGTGAAAAAAATTGTTACAACATTAGAACAATTTTTATACTTGGCTGTCTTTCTTTATCTATGGCTTTATTTCCAAACTTCTGGAATTGGAGAGAAACCCTTTTTCACTTCAGAGTAACCAGTTCTGCTCCAGCCCAGAGAGTTCCTCCAAGTAGGTGCACACCACTCATTCCACCCCAAACAAAAAAACATGTGGAACTGGGCTGATAAAGCAAGGAATCACAGGCCCTTGTGCTACACTTACATTGAATTCTGTTGACACTCCTCTGTCTGTCTCACGAAGAGAGCTCCAAGGGAACTGTCCAGTGACTTTATACACATTCACTGAAAAGCTGAAACACAACATCAGTGGCAGGTTTGAAAGGGGAACTGTTATTTAAGGTGGAATTATGAATAACCACAAGAGCATAAGAAACCAGCTCAGCTACATCATTAACAGATCCTCAGGAAAGGAATAAACGTTATTATTACACGAAGAAAGATGTTATTAATTAGCTTATATCCCTTCAATTAAAAAAGAAGCGCCCAAAAATGCATCCCCTACTTTCTTTCAAAGTTTCCAGTCTGTGGTTTGAAGAAGGACAGGCCATATGAAGTTTCCTTTGTCCCATAGGAGAACTGGAAGGTCACCTTCTCTGCACGACCACAGAGATTCGGGAACTTCAGCCCAAGCACCTACAGAAAATAAAGGAAAAAGCCCACATTATAACATTTCATACAGTTTGCTGTCTTGCACCTTAATTATATGCTGAAGACAAGGGCTTTTGGTATGAAATATTCAGATATTCAGGCTTCAAATGAATTTAAGGGATTAGAATGTCAATAAATTCAACTCTTAAAGAAACAATCTGTGTTGCCAGTAGCAGTGTATACAAGTCATGTTTTTATAGCATTCACAAGTTTTCCTTCTCTGTAACAAATTAAAATCAAACAGAAGAGGAGACTGAGCACAAAAAAAGAAAGCAAAGCAGCTGTCAGATTGTTTTCAGCAGCACTGGACCCGACAAGAAGGATTCCCTGCTGCTTTCCCTCAGGAAACACACACCCTGGACATGGCTGTTGGCACTGGAGCTGCACAAGCAGCTCCCAGCTCCCCTTTTCCTTGCACATTCCAGACACCACCAGCTGAGTCATGCAGGATCTTGTCCAGGTTAAAAATACCCCTAAGAAGAAAGGGATGAGCCCCTTGATCTGGGCTTATCTGGCAGCCCCAGGCACAGCTGCCCTGGGCATGTGAGGAGGCAGGAGGTGCAGGATGGGCCCTGAAGGCACAGGCTGGGAAAGGCACAGCCCAGGCCAACAGCACAGCTGGGACCTGCTGTGGCAGCTGCAAATATCCCTCACACAAGACTTTAATGTGAGGCATCCCTAACTGAATCACATGGAAACAAGCTCCCACAGTTCATCTGATTTGTGAAAACCTTGTGTTCTGCAGCACAGAATTAGTGGCACTGGGCTGAAATAGTGGAAAACAAGAACAATTTCTAAGTCAAATATAAAGGACTTTGACTCGGGAGAAAAATACTTCAAATGTATCTCATAAAAACAAAATGACAAATTCCTTACTGATCTCTCCAGCAGATAAAACAAATTAAATATTACCAAGAAACACTTCAAGTAGTGTCAAGAATTAAAAAATCACCATGCTGAGCTGGAAGGCAGAGCATTCCCCCCTTAGCTCAAAACAGGCTTTTGCTGAAGGAAAGCCTGACTAATACAAAAAGACTCTTTAGACACAAAGGTCTGGCAAAGCCTGAGAAAAACTGGATCAAGAAAACTTAGACTGGATCACCCAATTCCTTGCTAGGTTTGGAAGTGAAAGCAAGAGGAACATCAAGTGTTTTGCTGATCATTTGGAAGAAGCCATACCATACTGCCTTCGTTGTTGCCAACCATGGTGTTGTAGCTCCCAGTCAACCTCCTCAATTCTGTCACCTCAAAGGTCACATCTAAACCATTGGGAAGGGCATCATCTCCTGCAGAAACAAAGAAACAAGGGTGTGTTATCCCTAAGGAGTTGTTTAAAAAATGCAGACAGAAGATTTGTATATACAGCACACCCATGTGTTCACCCAAAATATATAAAGGTAGGAAAAAAGAGCAAGTCTTATACACAAAAAATGTCCAGGAAATATAAATTAAAAATCCACCTTCTGCATGTGTCTGTGAGAGGAGCAATGAGGGCACACATACCTTGACAGGTATCAATCAGAACATCCACCTGCCTGAAGATTCCCAAACGAAGCAACTTCTCACGAGCCTCATGGGATTTTCTCATCACCTACAGGATGACAAAAGCAGCTCAGCTACAGAATCCTACAACAGTTTGGGATGGAAAGGACTTTCATGATCATCCAGTCCATTTGAGTCTTTCAGGTTACCAAAAAAAATAGTTAAAATGCAGCAAGGCTGTAAAATATTCACAGATTTTATACACAAAGACATAAATGCACAACTTGTACACCCATTCAGGGGGACCCTGCTTTTGGCACAAATCCAAACATTCTAATCTGTTCAAATTTAGACAGAAGGAATCACCACCTAGAAGTGCCAGGGCATCCAGCCTAACCCACACTTTGATCCACCTAGTTGTCTGTGCTGAATCCCAGTAATTTATCTTAAGCAAATTAACTGAGAGTGTCACCCACACAGTTAGAAATTCTCCAATGGCAAGAGTGAGGCTGGAAAAAACTTCTCTGAGCTGAAAACACCAGAAAATGCAGCATCTGCCAGTATTTCCTATTTAAGTTTGGCTTCTTCACCACAAGATCAGAATCAGCACAAAACTTGACAAAGCTGCAGGGAGTATCCCAAGGCAGAAAAAAGGAGAAAATGTTTTAATTACTTCAGGAAAGCTGAATGTTGACCCAGCAGGTCTGGCATTTCCCCAGTACTTACCTCAATGAGGTTTTTAGCCTTGAAAACATCAGCGATTTCGTACATGATGATGTCGTCCTTGGTCCTCCCGAGCCCATCAAAGTGCACGTGCTGAACCACCACCTGAACACAAATGTTTGCACACAAACACTGAGTTTGCAGCTAATAATGAGCACCAAGATCACAAAAGGTATTGCTGTCCAAGTGAAAAACTAATCACTGCCAAACCTGCACTGTCAGAAATCGGTGCTGCCTGTGGATTTTTACTGTATAAATCACAAGGTGCTCCAGGGCCAGCTGGTACAAATGGAACCACAGGGATTGCAGCTCCCTTATCTTTCCAACCTTTTCAGTGAATTTTAGAGGTAAAAGTGAAAATAAAAATGTGCAAATGCTTCTAAGGGCTGCCAAGGACTGGAAGGGATTTCAAAGCCATGAAGATGTGGCACCTGGGACAGGGTTTAGTGATGGACTTGAGTCCAGCTATTAACCCAACACTGCCAATCTTAAGAGGTTTTTTCCAATCCAAACAATTCCATGACTCTGCACCAGAGACTGTTCAGATTACACTGCCTGTATCATACCTGTCTTTAGGACTCCATGTATTCACATCTAACAAACAGCAGAATAAAAGAACAGCAACCAGGTAACACCAGATTAAACTCACAGCACTAAATGTAATTCCTTCACATCTCAAACCCATAGGAAGTTGCCTCAGGAAAAACAAGGAGGGAAGGGTGCCAAGGCATTTCTTGCTACAAAAAAATCAGGGTGTTGTTCAGGCACTCACATCTTTGTTTTCCAGAATCTCCTGCTTGGTCTCAGGCTCAACTTCGACCAGGCCAGGCTCCTCTCCTAAGGCATCAAAGCCTGGCCCAGTCATGGGAAGAGGCTCCAAACTCTGAAAGCATCCAAGAAAAATGCATTTAGTACATGGGACATGGATTTGTGATTTATGCTTCTTGTAAAGGGGGGAAAACCACGGCTCTTGACACTGTGCTCATCAAATCCTAAGGGAAAAGGACAAAAGAGAAGAACTAAAATAAGAGGAATCACCAGCACCCTTGACTCTTACCTGCTTGCTGAAATTTATAATGGAAGCTAAACAGCTTCCACATTGAATGATTTCTCAAGAACACCCTGCACACTTCCAAAAAATGTTCTTCAGGCATGTTTCCTGTGTTCTAAGATGAACTCTGCCTCCTTAAAAAACAAAACACCTAAAAAAGTCAAGTTGTCACTTCTCTGATTTGGGTTTTTGTGAGGCAGAGGGCCATGAACATGGAACAACAAGATCAAAAGGGTGCTCTCAGCATGTTAGTTACATGCTTTTCTATTTCAGTATTCCCTTTAGAAGTAACCTTTCAAATAAGGCTTGAGAAGCCCAGAAAGGAGCATTTTCATTCAAATGGTTTGCAGCACAGCAAGGCTTTATTTACTATACCTGAGAGAGGTGAATTACCTGAGAAAACAGAGGCCAGGGTTGGGTAACTCAGTAAACCTCCTTTTAGTCTCAGGCACTAACACAATGTGTGCTGCATTATTCCAGCTGTTTTGCTGGGATAGTAAAACCCCGTTACATGTCAGAACCAAGTTAAATAAAGACAGAAGAGCTTCTCTCCCTCCCAATAATGTGTGAAACACTCTGTATCCACACAGCACTGTGTATCAGGTCATAACTGCATGTGGACACAAAACACAGCATACAACAAAAAATTAAAACAGAAATTAAATCAGATATTCTGGATCCAGCACCCTGCAGCTGTTCTTCAGTTTTACACTGAGCACTTAAACCTTCACATTCCCTCTTTAAGCACGTGGATTTGGAGATTTATCCATCTGTTCACAACCATTTCCAGGTGCTTCAACCCTACAGCTCCTCACCCTCACCCTGGCTGGCTGCAGCCTCTCTTGGCTTCGTGCTTTTTTCAGGGTTTTTTGGTTTTGCTTCTGTGCTGTTTTTTTCCAAGTCTTGCTCTTGCCAGCCCTTCCCACGGGAAGGTCAACCTCGGGAAAGGCTTTAGGAAGAAACCCTTGTCTGTGAGGGAGGTGAGGCCCCGGCACAGGGGGAGCTGTGGCTGCCCCGGCCCTGCAAGTGCCCCAGGCTTGGAGCTGTCACTGAAAGGTGTCAGGGAGAAATGAAACCCTCCAGCACCACCTTTCCATTGTCAGTGAGCCAGGCATTCCTCTACTGTGGCCATGGACACGTAAGGAACCATTCCAGCCACATGTGCCCCCTTGCAAGACTCTTCATTTATTTACACATTTTAGCACGCAAAGCAATTAATGTTCACCGGTACTAAGTGACACATTTAATCGCTATTCTACCCTTTATTGGCTAATTTGCCCCACATTCTTTGGTTCTGCTATTACTCCTCCTCAGACGAGCCTCCAAATCCCGGGGGTGTGAATCCCCTCGGCACCTCCCTGTTGCTCCATCAGCCCTGGGAAGGACCGTACACATTTAAGCTCCCGGCTGTCCCACCCTCCGCTCCCTCAGGATTTATTTCCAGCCCCGAGGAACGGGGCGCTCCGCTGGTTCAGAGACCAAACCGCCGAGGGTTCGCAGGGACCGGGGAAGGCCCGGCCGCCTGTACCGTCAGTTAACGTGTCCGCAGGGCTGTGTCACCCCGCTCCGGGGGAAGCTGTCCCTGTCCCAGGGCCATTCCAACCCCTACACTGTCCATATTCCTACAAAAACGGCCCGGGAAGGCCCTCCCCCGTGCCCCAGGCCGGGCTGCAGCCCCTGTCCCTCCCGTGTCCCGGCAGGACGGCGGCGGGCGGGGCACCGCGGGGAGGGACACGGCCCCCGAGCCCATCCCGGCCCCGATCCCAATCCCGATCCCGTCCCCATCCCCGCGCCAAGGTCGCCGCGGGGAGAGCCCGGCCCGCGACCTTCGTGCGGGGCGGCCGCGTCCCCCCCGCCCCGGGGCGGGACCGGGATTGGGATGTGGACTGGGATGGGGATGGGGCAGGGGCTGGGTCTCCCGGCCGGCCTTACCCGGGCGTGCACGGTGCCCATGGCGGCGGCGGCGGGAACACGGGGCGGGAGCGGCTCCCTCAGCGCTGCGGGGCGGGAGCGGAACGGGCGGGACGGGCCGAACGGAACGGGAGGGACCTTCCGGCAGCGCCCGGGAACGCACCGGGACACGGGATCGGGAACAGGGATAGGGATGGGGATAGCAAACCGGGAATAACCCAACCCCCTTCCCCCCCCTCCACGTCCTTCACTGCCCGCTGGGACCGAGGGCCTTTCGCCACCCCCCNAATTAATATATATAATTTACATTCGCTTATCTCCTTATATTGTGTGTTTCTATTTCATATAATTCATATGTAAATTTTCTATAATATATATAATATAATATCAATATAAGGATATATTTGAAATATAAACTAAATTTAATAATGTTACTTTTTTATAATATAGTGTTTATAATTTGATATCTGCATATATTTTTATAGAATACAAATGTTGTATTTTATATATTAACTGTATACATTAAGAATGAATTACTTTTATATTATGCCTATACTATTTACTATTTTATTTACTATTAATATTAAAAAGAGACACCTCATATCTAACTGATTACCTGCTCAATGACAGAGTTTTAACTCAGAAACCATTTGTCTTCTTCCTCCAGACCTTCTCTGACTTTCTCTGGTTTTTAACTGTTTCTCTTTAAATGCAACAAGCTCTCTGTAAACTGAGGGATTGCAAAACAGAAACAAAACCTTTCAGGTGTGGAGCAGGAACAAGCAGCTCCCAAACTTCAGAGCAGTTCACTTAAAAAAAAAAAAGAGACACCTCAGAACCATCACTTCCTTTAAAATGCTCAATGCAATGAACACATTCTGATTTAACTTGCACTGGGGTGAATTATCCTCAAGAAAGCTTAGAAAACATGGGAACAGCAAAGATTGTGTTTTTATTTTAGAAAAAAGGAGACAAAACTGGAGCTGTGCCCAACAGGAAAAGTGGTTTAAGGTTGAGTTAAACATAATTAGTAGAATTATTCCAACACAGAGACCATTAAATTCTAACACATACTGGTAAAACTATGTTTTGCAGAACATTTTGTAATTATTTTTTTTTTACAAAGTTCAAAATTATAAATGAAGACAATATAAAACAGACCTTGCACATTTTAATTGTGGTTAGAGTAACATTTCCAACTCTTCTTGCAAGTTTGAAGATACAAAGGGTTGAAGTAAAATAGCACCAGCCTTCTGGAGTATGGAAATGGACAATCAGCGCTTCCTTCCCTGCTCCTCACCAGGCCACAACCAACTTTAATGCTGTAAAATGCTGCACTTCAAGCTGGGGGAAATCACAACTGACACTTCTGAACCTGTTCTTTGAGACCTTTGCACAGCTCCCAGGGTGTTTATTGGTACTTCCACACTTGCTGCTCCTACCAGTCTTGGAAACCTTCCTTTGGGTTATTCCTCAGACAGCAGGGACACCTTTTCCCTCCTTCAGCAAGGGGGAAGTGAAAGAAAGGAAAAAAATAAGTTGAAGGGAACAAAGATCAAGAATAATTAGAGATCTAAACATCATTCACCACTTGCTATATATTGATTTTTGTTAACAACTTCTGTAAAGCTTAACACCACCTCAACTCACTGTTTGCTACTAATCACAGTCACTATTTTACCTACTCTGCAATAGTCAAGTATTAAGTTCAACAAAAGTCCTCTGAAATCACTGACACTGTTCACACTGCAGGGGAATGCGCCCCATTTCTTATGTCTGTCCCCACCCTTGGATTATTTGAAGAGGAAAGGTAATATCGACTGTGGAATACACACAACCACCTACAACAATGCTGTTCCTACAGTATCTCGTGCAGACAACTTTCCATAGACACCACAATATGTTTAAACATAAGGCAAATGGACACTGGAGGCCACTAAAAATTTCCCTTTTTGAAGTGAAAGTCCAATTTCATTTAAGTGCTATAAAATCCTAACACACAATATCGTTAAGAATTATATTTTTAAAAAGCTTTTGTTGTGGTTGCTTGTTTGTCCAACAGTCTGTTTACAGAATTTATGCTGAAAGTAAATTTTGGAAAAAAATTATTTCCAGAGAGACAGTGTTTAACTACAAGTCTTACTGCAGGTGATTGAGCTGGTGCTTTGACAGAATTGTACTCTGTTATTCAGTATAGCAGCCACTGGTTTAATAATCCTTAAAACAGCAACATTCCCAAGGCAGATTTGTCAGGAAGCTGTAAACAGGTAATTTTTCCAAGATTTATTGGCAATAAACATAGTGATCTTTAAGTCCTTTCGGGTTTTAAGTTTCTCTCTGCCAAATTGGGATTTTGGAAAGCGTGGAATCTGCTTCCAAATTAATACTCTGGAGCAGTCTGGAAACTCGTCTCTGAGGAAGTGTCAACATCCATTTCCAGCGCAGCCTCCTCGGAGTTTGGGAGGAAACTGGGATAGGGCTTTAAGTCTGGATGCTCCTGTATGTCAGCAGAAGCTGAGTGCATGAAACATGAGGATTCCCAGAGCCAGCTCTCAATGTGTGCAGAGGAGTGAGGCATTTTAAGGTGGCAGAATGAGGAATGGAATTCCATGGTGGATGGGACAGTTGGACATGTTCTTAGTGAGGCATAATCGTCTTTTCTGTTGAAAAAGAAAGGGAAAAGATGAAGCAGGAATGGTATTCCTAGGATTTACAGCAAGGTGTCACCAATTCCTCCACACACAGAGTGCTACAAGGTTAAACAGAAATAAAGTGTCTCAAATAAATCTCAACCCAGCTTGGTAAGAGAAGCATAAAGAATTCAAGGCTTCTCTTCTTCTTCTTTAGAGGTCCCTAAAAATTTTCCATCATGTGTCTTATTTTAATTTTTCCCAACTTACAAGACTACCCTTATCTACTTTTTAACTCTTAAAATATTTCCTGTCCAGACTCCCAAGAATCCTGTATTTCTCCCAACATTTTCCAACTCCTACCAGCTTCATCTGATTTGTAACATCTCAGGCAACCTTTCTCTCCTCTCTTTTGACTACTCCAGCTACTGTGGAGCAGAGAAGAAACAAGGTCTGTGCTCTGCCCACAAAGCACACAACCCACCCCCTCCCCAAAAACATCACCTCTTGTGTAACATGTGGACCAGATTAACAAGAACCACCAGAAAATAAGCTCTGAAGCAGTGAGAACTGTTTTGTGTTGCCCTTGAGAAAAAGATGACGTTCTTTTTTAAGGAAGAAGCTTAGTACTTTACCTGGATGTCCAGAAGAGTTTGCTTTTAGCCTGGGAATACACTGTCCCAGCAATCCGAAAGATCTGCTCTTGCATCCATCGGACGTCAGCAGGCAT
>VYZS01074159.1:21821-45667 GCA_013400695.1 Neodrepanis coruscans
TCTTAAAATATTTCCTGTCCAGACTCCCAAGAATCCTGTATTTCTCCCAACATTTTCCAACTCCTACCAGCTTCATCTGATTTGTAACATCTCAGGCAACCTTTCTCTCCAATTTTTTGACTACTCCAGCTACTGTGGAGCAGAGAAGAAACAAGGTCTGTGCTCTGCCCACAAAGCACACAACCCACCCCCTCCCCAAAAACATCACCCTGCCAACAGGCAACACCTCTTGTGTAACATGTGGATCAGATTAACAAGAACCACCAGAAAATAAGCTCTGAAGCAGTGAGAACTGTTTTGTGTTGCCCTTGAGAAAAAGATGACGTTCTTTTTTAAGGAAGAAGCTTAGGACTTTACCTGGATGTCCAGAAGAGTTTGCTTTTAGCCTGGGAATACACTGTCCCAGCAATCCGAAAGATCTGCTCTTGCATCCATCGGACGTCAGCAGGCATGTCAGGAAACCAGTTCACCAACCTACAAACCCCAGAAACATCCAAATCAAACCATATTTTTGACAGCAGCAGATGTAATCCACATTATATTTTACATGCCATGTCCCACACCCAACACAGCTTTCATTCTCCCCAGTTCAACTCGCCCACCAAGGTGTCCATTTCTTCCCCACCTCCCTGAATTCCCATCTCCACTCATCTCTTTCCCACAGGCTAAGGAAAAGGGCAAGCACAGCTCCCTGCATCTGAGTTCTGCTGAGTGCCTGCATTCCACACCCTGTGACCTGCAACACAGTCCTGTCTCCAAGACCTCTTTCTGTGTGGTAGAAAGCTCCTGGTCAGTGGGAGAAGGAAGAACAAAAGAAAAGCACAATGGAGGAATAAAGAGAAGAAAAAAGCAAAATGTCAAAAATGTGGGTTTTTTTCCTTATGAGACCCTTAATAGGAATTGGTCACATCAGAGTGGGACAAGGAGAAAAACCCCACAAAAATCTATGGAACCTAAACAGAACTGGTAAGAGAATTTATATGGAAAATAAACAGTGGATTTCACTCCTGACTTCAGAAAAAAAGGGACAAGAACTATCTGGAGAAAATCTGGAGAACCACTGGAGAAAATAGTAATAAAGAATATGCTTCTTCTGAGCCACTACAGGGCACCCATTAGTAACACAAATATATTGTTTAGGAATCTTCTTGATATCTCCATTTATGTAGCCACAGACTACAGGATTTAGGGGGTGCACCATGTAGACAGAAATAAAGGGTCTTGTAACAGTTGCCACTTGAATTCTGCAGCACCAGAACTCCTGTAACACTGCCTGAGCTCTCAGTGAGCACATTTCCCAAAGGATAATCATTCCAAAAGGGCTCATGGAGAGTTCCTCACCGTAAAGCAACAGAGTAAGCAGATTCCACTGGGAGAGTGTATGGCAGCATCAGGTAGGATATCACCCTCATTGGGAAGAGCTTGGAGAACTGAGCATAAAATCCATTCTGTTCCTTGCAAGCTTCCTGCAGGGCTTGAGAATAATTATTTTTGAAAAGATGTTAGACCATTTAACAAGTTTAAGCAATTTTCTCAAAATTTTGTCACCTTCTGTCAGAATTAACAAGTGTTACTGAATAAAGCACAGCTAGAAAGCAAAAGAATTAATCTCAGGGGAACTCTCAGCATAAACCTCTGTGCTATTTTAAAATATGGGAAACACAGACTCATTCCACAGGGAGAAAAGGCATTACCCAGGACTTCTAAGCATTAAGTCTAAGAATTAATTTAAAAAAAATAAACCCCAAGTTTCTCATTCAAGGTCACAGGAAATATAAAGCACAGACCTTTCCGAAGTCTGGGAGGAAGACTCTCAAATATGCTCTTCTCCAAAGGCCAGGGGTTTTGCTTTAGCTGGTCATTGAGCACTTCCATTTTCAGAGATTCCACTCTGCTATTTTCTGTCAGTTTTCTCTTATTGACGTGCTCAATGTGTTGTGCAGCCTCAGGAGGATTTCTTTTGGTGAAGGACAAGTGGATGTAAATGGAGTCATTCAGGATCCCTGCAAGAGTCAAGAGCAGAGTCTGTACAGAGACATATCCTGAGGGAACATCACCTGCCTAACATCAAATACTCCTGCTCTTAGGATCCTACAAATATTTAATCACACTGATGGTTCTGTTGAAGCTTTAGCTCTTACTTTAAACCAAAAAGAACTGAAACTGCCCTGGAAACCTGCAGCCATTTACCGGATTTGTTTTCCTGCAAGAAAGCAAATGATTTAAAGGAAAGAAAGCAACCTGGTTTACTATTTATTTGAAAGAAAACACTCAAAACACGTCACATATTTGGGGAATTTGACAGGACGGGTATTACATGAGTACTTTGAGGCATTGTTGCAACAGGGTTGAAAAGGAAATCCAAGTAGGTTACAGTATTTTTTTCAGGTATATCCAAAGTACAGATCTAAATCAACAGTGGTAGCATTGCAAAACTGGTGCCAATTAAGAAATAGCACTGACAATTACATCAGAAATAAGCACTAGATAATGAGTACAAAGGGAAAAAAAGAAGTGTATTTATACTCAGTTTCCAGAAAGTCATTAAAAAATTAGATGTGTAAAAACACTACCAAAAATTTGAGTAGGATTCATACCTACATACAAGAGAATCTGTACCCTATTTACAAGTATTACTAAAAGAGAAATATCAAAAGAATATACAGTGAATTTATTTTAAAAAAAGTTATTTAAAGTGTCACAGATGGGGGGAAAAAATTAATTCCTACATTTGAAATAACCAGAAAAGAGAAGCATAATGAAAGCCCTTATAAAGGTTATAATTACCATGGATTAAGCTCAATGCCAAACAAACCTGTGCCAGATTGCAAACCAAGTTGCTGACGGGATTAGTGGTGTGAAAAGGAGGACAACAGTGGGGCAAAGAGACCAAGGAAGAACTGCAAGGAATCTCAGACATCAGTGGCAGCTGGAAATGTGCACACAGGGAACTTGTGGGTGCAGCAAAACAACAGAACCATCTCAGAAGAGACAACCACAGACTCTTTGTAGAGCTGGTGCTTTTAATCACCTGATAAAAGGCATAAAGCAGGACTCCCTCATTGAATATTTAATAACATTATTAGAAAATCAAGCTCTTAAGCAGAACTGTGACACTACCAGTGTAGAAAACTGTTTGCAAAACATTTGAGTATTTAGTGTTTTGTTGTAATTGAGTGTAAGCAGTGAGCACATCAGTGACTGCTTTACAACCCTGCAACTGGTGCTATCGGCCAAAATGCAAACATCCCATTTCCACTCCCATTATCCCTCTCATCTGACTCAGCACCAGTTTGCTTCTACATCCCAAGACCACACAACACGTGGTTAAATTCATGCCAGTATCAAGCTACTGTCTTTAACTTGTCTCAAAGCAAGAAGAGCTTACTATTAATATAAATGTATTGATAAATACAAAATATATTAATATATATTATTAATATAAAANTTACACTCAGATTAAGACCACATTGTCAGTAATCATCTACAAGTTTAACATACCATTCTCTTTCAAGAATTTAAGAGCATCCAAATATCCTTGCTCACAGATCTCCCCCAGTACCTGCAAACACAGGGTAAATGAGTCAGATAAATAAAAGCAGTTTCAACTTGAGATCAACAGTCTACAGAATGAAAAGCCATTTCCATCCTTGCAAGAAAAGCAGCCAGAAAAATTACTTATTTGCTGTAGTATTTCCCAAACCACTTTGAAGGTCTGTTTTCATTTTTTCTACTTCCCTCATCAGATCTGAAACCCACAGCACTTAAAATATTTAAAGGCAACTTGCCTGCCTCAAGGATTGAGAACTTCACAAACCCATCAAGCTTTAGAATTTCTTCTAAGTTCTGAAGCACCCAGTTAGCAAGTGAACACCAAAGGACTACAAACTGACAGTTACTAATTTACCAGAGTTGATTTTATCACAGAGCCCTGTGATAATTCCCAAATAAACACTGCAAGCCAACTGCAGGACATGCATTTTTAGTCTGAGAGACTAAAACTGAGGAGAATTAAGAAAAAAAAATACAAACAAGAAGAAGAAGAATGTCAGCAGAAAAGTTTCTGTGACTGGAAGAGATGCTAAGATCAGTGCAAAAAGCCAGGCTTGATGAAGCACAGGAAGGCAGTACCTTGGGCTCTGGTGGGAAGAGGGCTTGTGTTAAACGATAGAAGTTCCCCAGGCTGAACTGAATGCTGGTGTTGGTCACATTCATCTCATGGAAGTTGGCAGACTTGCCCTTGGGACAGATGTCACACTCCCCAGCAAAGGGGGACACTGTGATGGTGTTCTTGCACTCATAGTGGGGCAGGTTGTCACTGATCCCTCCATCCACATAGCGCTGCAGAAATCAACAGAAACAAGTCTCAGAGACTCAGAATTTCTAAACTCTAACACAACAGCCTGTGCTTGTGCTGCCAGGCTAAACCTTTTGAGTGGCAGGCTTTGTCCTCTACTGCCAATTTAAAAAACATCCCTACCTATAGTTCCATAGACAGCCCAAGCATATTCTATTTGGGATTTTCTGGATAAAAGAGCATTTTAAAGCTCATAACCCTGCAAAATATGCAGAGGAAGGAGCAGCACAGCTGCCTTCTCTCCCTCCAAGGACAGCACCAACCAGAGGTACATCTTTACAAAGAGTAAGTGGAAAATACCAGCTCTGCACTTCCAAGCTCAAGCTCTGACAGTCACTATTCAGCTGGAATGAGTAGCTTCAAATGACTAGAATTTGATATAAAAGCATCAAAAAGATCAGGACAAAGAAACTGCAAGTAAAATGGACACTGGTGCAGGAATCCTGCCCACAGCCATGGGTGCCTCTTCTGCTTTGAGTGCAAGTGCCAGGTTATGCTTTTGTCTCCTTCACACCGAACTGCCCATTTCTGTAGTTTTTAAGTGCATTATCACCTCAGATATTTCAAGAGCAAGAACAAAAAAGTTCCGTTTTGGGGCAACTCATGTGTAGTGCAGCAGCTAAAGAAACCCCTCCACTCACTCCCTCCCTCCTCTAGTTTTCCATTTAGAGCTGGTTTGTTTTTTGTGGCAAAAATCCAACAGTTATCCAACACACTCTTCCAGAGTAGCCTGTTCCTACCTGGCAGCTTCCCTGGACACTCTTTGGACCCAGCAGCTATTGCCAAAATTCAGGAGTGTGATGCTCTTGGTGCAATCACCAAGTCCTCTGTGGGACTATCAACTACAACACAACAGGTTTGGCAAAGGAGGGGCCAGAGCAGGGAGCCTTCTCAGGGAATTATGAAAAGCTGGGAGTACACACCTGAATCACTGTTCTAGAGAGGCAAAGCATTTTAATTATTTGGATTTTCTGCCTAGTTGCTCTTCCGAGTAATTTTTTAATCTTGCTGTGTTTGAAAGGAGTAAAAAAAAAAACAAACCCAAAACAAAAGCCACCACACCAAAAAGCTTCACAATTGGCATTTAGATACTGAATGTTACCCTTAAGTCTTTGCTTTAAACTACACACACAGGAATGTCAAGGCAGTAAACAGCAAGATGCTACAGAGTTTACATACCTGACATCCTGTTGTCCCTGAGTCTACAGGAGTCATGTCAAGCATCTCTAACTGTGGTATTCTTACTAAGTTACAGCAAGAAATGCCTCCTAAGCATTAAAATCATATAAAAATAATTGCAGAGATGAAAAGGACGGAGTACTTCCTTCCTTTCCTCAAAGCAAGTCCTAATAGAGCATGATTTGTATGTTTTTGTGCTCTGAACTTAAGCCCTTCAAAGTAACATTGTTGTCTAGTGACAAGAATGGAGCAGCCAGATTAGCCTGGATCCACCTAAACCTTGGCTTCAGTCCAACGTCCTGTTTTCATAACACCTTTAATCTGGAAGAGTTTAAGGAGACATTCAAGGTTTAGAAGCACAGATAAAGAAAATCTCTGCATGCAATTCCAACCACTTTTGCTTCCATTTCGCAACGAAGACAAAAACACATTCCGTGTCTGTTCCTGACCTTTTGGTACTTCCAAATTGCCCTGAGAACAGTCTGTAATCAAACACTGGTAAAGATGTTTCAAGTTGTCTTTCTTCCCTTCTCCTCTTTAAAGGAGACTGAAGTTGGGAGGAAAGCAAATGAATGTCACTGCCTTGATTTGAAATCCACCTCTGCTTCTGCAATCAAAACACCTACAACAAACCACTCTGATTTTTCTGCAGCTTTTTCCCCTTTAACAGGGGATTTCAGAAAGCCCAGCACAGCCATCAAGTGTTTAAAGGTTTTGTAACCAGCAGTTCCTGTGAAGCAATAGAACATTCTTATATACTGACATTTTTTCCCCTCTAAAAAGTAAACTCCCTTACAATGAACACAAATACCAGAAAACATAAAAGGTTTTGTTTCTAAATAACTGAACACAGAACTTTAATCCATTTGCAAAGCAGATCTACCCACAGCCAGAAGAGATATACAATAAACTATCTTACAAGGATTTTTTTCTTTAAAAAGTGACCCTTCATACAAATTTCTGCACGTGAAAGAGCACCACTTTCTTAAATATTTATCCATAAGTTAAAGACTTGTTATCTTAGAATAACTTCTTTTAATTAATGCATCTTTGGGGAGAGAGAGGCAGCTTGTGTGTGTTGAAAAATAAAAGAGATCTGCCACATATTCAGTTTTTCTTTGCTTTTCTAAAGAGTTGTTACAGCTAAAGTACAAGAACCTATGCTGTAGGTATTTATTTTACAGGAGGATAACCAAAAAACCCTAGAGACATTCTCATCTAGAACCACTTTCAGATCTTAACAATAGAGACTTACCACACCTCTAAACGATGGTGGAATTAGGCCACAATAAATAGGGACAAATGAACTACAGATTAAAGCCTGGAAGAAAATGAAACCACATAAATTAAATGGTAACTCTTCCATTACTGACATTAATACTTTTTTTAAGATAGTAACGAAAACAACCAAGCAACCAAAAAATCCCCACTGAGAACTCTTGAATAAAAATAGGGGAGGAGAAGGGTATTGTCAAGTATTATTTTAAACAGGATGAGGGTATTCCACATCTTTTTTAGAATGTAATCATGCTCCATCTAAAAAAATAAAAAGTAAGACTCACTAAAAGACCATTCTAGAAAGGGTAATCAGCAAGGAGAAGTTTATGGCCACTCACTCAAGTTACAGATTTTCTAAGTAATCAAAGTAATAACCAGAGACGTATCAATATCCTGGAATCCCATTAAATTGGCATTTTTTGTAATTGATATTAAGAATTTTTATAAGTTACTTTTTTACTGTTTCTTGATCATTGCTTTTATAAGACTGATCTCAAAAAATTCTAATTTACCAAGGATATAATTTCATCAGATACAATGCACTTCAAAGGCATTTATCCCTTTTAGGACTGATCCCTCACACCTCCTCAGTAGAACAATTCACAGACACACTGACTGGGAAAACAAATACCTGAATTTAGTGCAGTAAACCTGAATTCCTCTTTAAAATACTGTCAAAGTCACCATATCCTAAAATGCTCAAAGTGGAAATCCACCAGATGATGTTGAATGGACCTGAGATTACAGAAAACTTTAAAAGCTGCCCAAACCAAACATACCTGGATAACTTCTTCTTTAGAGTTAAAATTAGATATCAATGCATTTTTGCCATCTGACACCCTGGTCAGGGAAATACAGAGTCTGCCTGATGACAGCTGGTGAGTGTTTTCTGGAAGATTCCTCATCAGTCCATCTCTTATTATCTTGATCACATTAAAGGAAGGATGGAGGGGCCCAAGGTTTCGTTTTCTGGCCTCTTTGGCCAGTGCCAGGACATCTGCACAGGCTTGAGCTGAAAAGAAAATGCATTTCATTTAAGATATGGAGATATGCCAGAACACAAACCCCAAAGATCTAGAGCTTCTGCTTATCTGATTGCCTGAATGAAAATTCAAGAGCTTTTGAACAGATAATGTCCAGCAGTGAGTTTAGGAGATTTCTGAGGGTAAAAAAAAAAAAATCACTTTAACTTTCAAAAAGAAGTCTTGGTAAAGATTAAGTTATTTAGATGTAGATTGTAGGTGTAAAAAACCCACGTAAGATGCTTCCCATTAGGAATTCTTCATTCCAGAAACACATTCTTTAAGAAAAGTCAAGGATGAGTGCCCTTCCATAAGCAAGTGTGCACAGTGATATTCCACAGGCAACATCCATGAAAACTTAACCCTAATGCAGAGATTTAAGCTCCCCAGGACACCTGGTGAAGGAGCAGATCAAACCCTCCAGGAGCCGTGGCTGTTCCTGAAGAACACTGAAGGAATTTCAACACTCAGGCACAGGAGGAACAGCAGCTCATCCACCCGCAGTGTTTTCTTTGAACTCAAAATGTCACATTCCTCCAGGGTGTATTTTGAGGAAATTGCCCAATGAGTTTGTCAGCTTGGTAGAGGAAAAGGGGCAGGGAGGAAGGTCAAAGGAACAGGTTATCGACCTGAGTGAGGGCTACAAGGTCATCTTCAAATATTTTCAGAACTTACCTACTTTACTGGAGAAGAGAGGATTCAATTCAGGGGGTTAAATGTGAGC
The DNA here is from genome assembly GCA_013400695.1 of Neodrepanis coruscans. Lineage (NCBI taxonomy): Eukaryota > Metazoa > Chordata > Aves > Passeriformes > Philepittidae > Neodrepanis > Neodrepanis coruscans. The sequence goes on from VYZS01074159.1 coordinate 30,382, forward strand.
ACTGCACTGGAAGCAACTCTGCTGAACCAATCCTCTGAGTTCAGGTTAATTCCCCAAAATGTTATCTTTCTCTTTTTCCTCTCAAATAACAATACCTAAATATTTATCATTCTGAACTGAGAGTTTACATCCAACAGAGTATCTCTGAGCTATCAGACAACATTCCATTTTTACCACTCCAATCTTTTCTTCATTCCCTTCTCAAGGGAAGCCTTGGGCCACAAATCCACTGATGCCNTATTTTTACCACTCCAATTGTTTCTTCATTCCCTTCTCAACTTTCCCTTCTCACTCCCTTCTTTGGGCCACAAATCCACTGATGCCACCCCAGAGGACAGCCAACAGCTCAGGCTCAGCTCACTGATCATGGACAATTATATGTTTATCTCAGTAAAGCACATTCTACATGCAAATACAAAATTGCACAAGTCACACCCTGACAAGTGGAGGAGCTGTTCCCAAAAGCAGTGTGTAGACAACTCTAATTCTCTTGCATTCAGAGAGAAGTCACCACCTCTCTTTCTTATTTAGCGATGCTCCAGCTTGTACATTTTCTAAATAAAGGAATCAGGCATTTTGCAGGAGATCCTGAGCTGCCAGAACTCTGAAAGCTCTGGGAGAGCAGCCTTGGAGCACGTGGAAGAACTGCCTCCTGCAAAATAAGTACATTTTTTAAAACTTTTGTGAAGTGCTCATTCTCAAATACAGACCAAGAGCAAACCAATAAATACCCACATTCTCACCTCTGTGCCAGGTCCTGACCCCGTTTTTCTAGAGAGCATTTTGTCAAATTCAAGCTCAAGGTATTAAGTTTGAAGCATCCTCACTAATTTGCAGTGCAGGTCTATTTCTGCAGAAAAAATAACTGAACCAGTGCCCTCCCCTAACCTTGTATTGTGTACAGATGTCAGGCAGGTCTCAGCTCAGGCTGATGCCCTCAGAGGACAACAAAACTGAGGACCTCCAACAATTTTTGATGTGAACCCCTCTCATTTCAGCTTTCCTACAGAAAATAGCTACTCATCAAAATGAAATTTGATTTAGCAATTTACCCACGTTCTCCCTGTACAAAAATTTCTACAGTTGAGAATTTACAGGGGAAAAAAAGAAAAAAAATATATTTTGATTATTGTAACTTATTTTAAATACATAAAGGGCTCCAAAGCAAGGAAAAAAATTGTGTCTACTTGAAAATATGTGATATCAAAACACTGAAAATTTAAAAAGCTTTTTGTAACTAATTCAACAGATTCCAAAGTATTTCTTTTCCTTTCTTCCTCAATAGGACTAAAATACAGTTCCATTACAACAGTGAATTAACATGTGAATACACACTGGTGCATTCCAAAAAAAGGGATTTCTCCAAAAAGGCCAAAGGACTGATTGGGATTTTAGGCACCTGTTTTATTTTTCAAAACACAGGAGACCTAAAGAAGTGAATGTCCCTATTAGGTGCTCCTGGTTATATTTCTGTATTCCTATTTTTAATTGTTGTGTAACCATTAATTTGTTTCCCATAGGGTAAAACCTGAGGAGTTGATTCCACAGGGTAAAACCTGACACCCTATTTGCAGCCTGCACTCAGCTCCTCAGTTTTATGTGCACCAAGAACCTCATTCAGGGCTGGATCCACACAACTCCAACACCTCCAGGGATGGAGGTCCCACAGCCCCTCTGAGAACCTGCTCCATTGCTGTCAGCTTTCTGGGCTTAAGAGCATCCCAAATATTTAAAGCAGCTTCCTGCTTAAATCATTTACAATAAGTTAAGACTTCAAACTGGGTGTGCTCTCAAAATAAACAGCTGTTGGGGAAAAATACTCCCAGTAACTCAAGTGTGTTATGTTAGGACAAGACAGCAAAATTAAATTAAAAAGTTTAAGCAGCACGAGGGTACTGCTAAAGCTTTGAAGAAGTTAAGCTCAGTGGTTAAGCAGCAGGGACAAGCATTTCACAGCACTGCCCTCCTGCACACACACAACTTCTGTTTGTCCAGTCGGAGAATTGCCCCCCTGGAAATTGAACATAAGGCCTAACCCTAACCCTCTCCAAATTCTAAGTAAGTACTTACTGTTCTCCTCCTTCTCTAAGTAAGATGAAATCTGAATTTACAGAACTTTCTGGTTCCAAGTCACTCGAGGGCACCACTAGCCAAAGCAATCGATGTTTAGTCACGAACTAGTCAAGCTTTTACTCAGCGGATTTCTTTAGCTTAAAAAGAAAACCATTTGCAGGTATTTCATACCCCTTCAGCCCTCAGATCATCCTCAACACCTTGATGTTTTCATAGCTTGTACCAAGCTGGCTTTAATGCCTAATTCACTAGATCAAGGTACGTTCAGGTTCTCACGGGCCCTAAACATGTAAAGGGAATAAAATAAAAACTATAGAATATAATATATATAATACATATATTATAAATATATTTAATAAATGAATATTTATAAGTCAATTATAAAAGGTATGCTTTTCCTCCTGCTAGAAAATGAGCACCTATTTCACAAGGCAGACTATATTTACTTCCGAACTAATCCCTTTTATCCGGTATAAATGCAAAACACGATTAACTCCGTCATTTAAATGACAATTAAAATCAGCGATTTTAATCAATCCACCGTTTCTAATCATACACCTGAGCGACCTCTGCAACATACACTGGGCCGAGATTAAGGAGGCAAAGCCCGTTAAAGCTAACCTAAGCCCTGAGCTCAGCTCCGCCAGCCCTCGCAGGACAGGCTCCCAGAACCTTTGGAGGAAGGGACATAAAGCGCCTGAGCCCCCACGTGCAAAGGGAGAGATGCTGCACTTCCCAAACGCTGCTCACAGCCCAGCGCAGGGGTGCTGGGAACGGAGCTGGGCTTTAATTCCCGGAGCCTCTCGAGGGACACACAGACAAACAGCCCTGTCCTACACCTGGGGATGGAGGGACACACACGCACACAGAGACACACACCCCTCTTATTCCACACCTGGGGGCGGAATCCGACCACCCGCCTTCACAAGCGTTGGGAATCGAACCAGACATTCCACTCCCAAGACATTCCTTGCGCCACGTACCCGCTTCGGAATTAATTCCACCGACGGGGGTCACGCTCGTTTTTAGAAGCAACAACCGAGACCCGCAGAAGCGGAGCCAGCCCCGCACGGACTGGATGGACAAGACAACCCATCCCAACCCAACCCAACCCAGCCCAGCCGAGCCCGTGCCTTCGCCGCTCACCCAGCGAGCCGCCCCCGACGAGCACGGCGCCGGCCAGAGCCCCGGCGGAGGCGCCGTAGATGTGCCGCGCGTCGCGGATGACGTGCGGGGCGCGCTCCTGCAGGCAGGTGGCCGCGCCGATGTGGTAGACGCCCAGGAAGCCACAGCCGGCGAAGGAGACGCTCCAGCCGCCCTCGCGGTCCAGCATGACGGCGGACGGGCGGGCAGGCGGCGGCGGGGCCGNGCCCTGCGATCCACAGGTAGGAAATGCTGGGATCTGGGATGGGCTGCGCTCCCTCAGCCCGTGCAGACCGTGGGAGGTGCGGGTTTAGCAATTACCCTGATTATCCAAGGCTCAGAGGAATCCACCGTGCCCGCCTGTACAACCGTCCGTATTTCATGAGCTTCTGTAAGGGCGAGCACCGCTTAATAATCCTGAAATTTCAAAAGAAAATTCATGACGACAATAACACTGGGTTTATAACAGGAAGATTATAAGAGTAATCTGCTTTCACTCTGCCATTTCAGTCGGCAGTTCTGTGTCCGTGTTCTACCAGCGTTCCACAGACAGCAGTTCAAGCCAAGCAGCTAAATGCCGCCTGAAGTCTAGAACAGCATCATCTACAGAGTTTCAGTAGTACCCAGCTGACTGATGCATCCAAACCAAGGGCCAGGTACTGCTGGACTTCCAGAGTCTCATACTGGCATCTTTAAGCACCTGAACGTCTCATGCTTTCAGCCCTGCAGGCTGATTTTCCTTCACCACTAGTTCAGGTATTCAACACACGTCAGATATGCCCTAGATATTTCTCTGCTTAATTTCTCCAGGAGTATTGTACATGACAATGTCCTGGCAGGCTTTAGCTTCCTGTCTAAAGGGCAGCTCTCCCATAAGAGTTGTAAAAGGAACTGGCATTTGTCTGTGACTGTCACCACAAAGCCCAGAGTTTCCATTAGGCTCTCGCTGTACTGCGGGGGGAGACTGGGCAGCTCAGGAGGGAATTCACAGCAATTACCTTGCCCAGCAGGGAGCTCCTCAGAGCTCAGCTATGAAGATAAACCCGGAGAACAGCGAGACTGAAATCCTCTAGGATTTGATTACCTCACTCGGGGGTGTGGAAAACCTCTGGAGCTACTTGCATGCACCATCATATCCTGACAATGGGAGGCTGAAACACCTCCAAAGAGCCTGAGGGAACAGCAAGGTGTGAGATTGAACCCATTTCAGTTCACAAGGAAGGGGGAAGCTGAGAACAGAGACGAAACCATAGCTCAACACTTCTAGGAGTCTTACTCCACTAAAAACGTGATTATGTCTCTTGTATTTTTTCCAGTCTCTTCTAAAGGAAAGGCCCAGCTCAGCTGTAATTGGTATTCTCTCCACGTGTGCTCTCATGTTATTTGCTCAGAGCTTAAGTGTGGGAGAATACCATTTCTTAATCCATGTTTGGGAAAATAGATAAGACACTCAGGTGTTGAGAGAGGTACATACAGACAGCTGGATCCCATTTCCCTTCCCAAGAAAAGCATCTATCTCATCAAAAAGGTAAATTAGTTTGTCACACTAAACCTTTAGCAAATCACTGTCTTTCTTAATCTCATCTCTCTTTTATATGCAGGCCTAAAAAGATAATTGTTTCTCCTCCTCAAACCCACTTTAATCCCTTCTTTTTCATTTTTTTTTCCATCTGATTTTTCAGTTTATTCATTTAACTCCGATAACAGGTTTAGCTGCACATAGCTGCTAAGGGTAAAGATCCTGGAACTAGCCCTAGAATTTGGAACATGTGAGGAAGCTGATGCAACCTCATCTCAAGCATTACCAACCAACCCCACTGCAGTTGTACAAGATTATCTTGCTTGTATCAAATATCACATGCGCTGTAATCTGTGTTGCAGACACATCTTAAGTCTTCTGCTGAATCAAGTCCATAATAATTTCCCCATAATTCCAGGAATGTGAAGTGAGGCCTGAAAGGCCACGTGATAAAAATCAAATATAGCTCGATGGGGCTACAATCGACCAAGAAATCTGCAAGCTTTTATAAATAGACACCCTCTGAAGATGCCAATTCGTCACAGAAATTATAATCAATAAAAGATATTAATTCTACTCCTTTTGTATAACTCTCCTACCTGGGCTGGATAGGATAAGAGAAATCCTACAGTGGCCAGAAGACTGTTAAATAGCTTTTACTGTTAAAAATGCATGAGGAACCTCAGGGCAGGAACGGAGAAGTGTTGGGTTACAGAGGGAGGTGAACTGAGGACAAACAGACCATAACGTGGGCAAGGAATCCATTGCATTCCTTGTGCCAAGGCTCCACTTGGACACCGAGTTCCACCTCTGGGCTGTGCCCTGGGGAGCAGGGGCAGAGAAAGGACACTGAAAATTTCCTACCAAAAGAAGGTTTAATGGTTTTTAGTCCATTTGCAGCACCAAGTGAAACACCCTCTCTACACTCTGTTGTGAGCTTCAGAGACAAACTGCACTTGGCACAAGCACCATTCCTGTCCCATTATTGGGACAATTGTGTGACTACTTCTGATTCTCAAAGTATGCAGGGGGCCCTCAGATCCATGTGCACCCCGTGTCCTAAAACTCCTGGCTGTTGAAATGGTGACTCTGCTGCCAGCCCTTGCTTACTGGGGGCTGTGGGAGGGAGAAATGTGATAATGCAGATTTAGAAAAGAATACAAAACACGAGTTAATCAACAAAACATACTGAACACTTCTGCCTTTGGTTGCAAACGGGTCTCTCTCTAGAACACAGGGAGAGAAGGGCACCATTCAAGGGTCATCACTGTGCTGCTGGTCAGGGTTGAATTAATCCTCTCACCAGCAATAATAATCCACCTCATGCCAAAGAACTAGAAATAGTGACAGTGCTGTGACCAAAGCTTGCTGTGTCAATTTATTGGAATAGCCTTCCAGCACTCAGCATATTTTCCTATCAGAGGGTGTCTGGAAACCAGCACAACTTGTTCTGGGAGGGGAAGCAAAGAATTTTCATGTCTTGAGTTCCTTGGTGTGATCTGTGCCTTTTCCTTCTCAAAGGAAAACCCTGGGAGCTATAAATTTGCTTCTCAGGTCTGATATCACAGCCATCACCTTTAGTCTTCATAATTTCAGAACTATTGCGTGGAACAATTAGCCTGATACTGTTTCACATGAACATAGTCCATTTGGGTTTTTTCTGTCTTCACTTTATTTTTATTTCATAAGTTGGTGGCCTGGTATGTATGTGGCAACAGTTTATTGCAAAAGATTCCATATAAATCAGCTTTATATATCCTGCTAATGAGATACAGCAGTGACCATGCCCAGTGCTGATCTGCAACCTCAGCTTTTTGTATTAGTTACTTTTGAAGGATATGTTGCTGTTTATGACAGAAAAAGTGTGGGGGAAATTCAAATAGTCTCCAGAGTTAGATTTTTCAAACCTTGTCCTGCGGAGAACAAATTCCTTTCCTGTTGTAATAGGGCTACTGTTTTCTCTCAAGCTGCATCAGTTCTATATTATTAATTTTAATTACAATTAGGGATGTTACTGTATCTAGTAACTGCCAGGTGGCAAACAATATTGCATATTTACAACCTAATATGTTGTCACAAAATAATTAGCACCTTTTAACAGCTGCCAAGACAGACTCTGAGCAAAGTCTTTTCCTTAGCCTTGACCTAGGAAAAGGTTTCCAGCCTGTAATTGCTCTACAAACTAGGGATTTGTCTCCCCAACTAATACCAATGATAATTAGGGAATTATTGTAGGGATGGATATGTACATAAGGAGTTCTGCCAGAGGAGCTGTGTCTCCCAAGAGTTGGGATGAATTTTGAACCTTGCCTGGCACACACACGGATCCCTTAGCCAGGAAATACACCTGAAGATCATTTTATATTCCCCTACTTCCCATTCTGCAGAGAAACTGGGGGCACAGAAACAGCTGGTCCTTCACTCAGCACCCCTGAGAGCTGGAAACTCGTGAGAACAGTGGGAAACCAACATTTGTAATAAAAGGAAATGATTGCTTGTGTAAACAGAGAGCAGTAAGGTGCTTAGAATGCATTAGCCCCTTCTTAACGTTTGAAAACGCTGCAAGAAATTCTAGAGAGGAGATTATAGAGCTGAACATAGGTGGAGATGTCAGCAGTGTGTGGGTGGGATGTAAACACACATGCTGTGCATAAATATAGGCCTTTGCTATAGTAGTCCTGATTCCCTTGATTCTTTAAATACCAGGGATTTGAAAGCCTTAGATTTCTTTTTTTCCTTCCAGTTGGAGAAGGGAAGAAAACGATACCAAGCAGTTGCACCTTGCAGATGGCCAAACCAAGGCACAGGCTGTGTCACAGGACCACATAATGCCAGCACAAGGCACAGGCACTTCACACACCCAGAGGAGCTCATGTAGTTCATCTTGCAAAGCAAAAAACACCTCTACTGAGCTTTTGGGCAACAATGGCAAACCCAGGCAGTGGGTGCCAGCCCTCTGCCACCCTTAGCTGTGTTCATGTGAGCATCCACACACAAGGGACTGGGTACAGGAACTGCAGTGCCAGGAAAAACCTGGCATTTAAACCATTTTAAACCATTCTGCTGCCGAACAGTTCATCAGCCATGGAAAAGCTTCCTTACAGCTTATATAAGCCAGGTGACCTGGGGAAAGGCATTCCCTGGCACATAGCAGAGGGCAAGGGAAGCTGAGAGACTGGAGGGTTTTGAGTGCTCCCTGGCTTCCTTTCCTTTCCCTGCCCTTCTCTGAGCTTAGGCTTAGTCTTTAACTAAATTCAGAAAGGCAAAACCAAGCAGTTTATGGGTTAAGAAGTGGAAATGGCTCAGCAAGGAGCAGGTAAGTAGGTACCAGAGGCAGTCTCTGCCTTCTTGGTTCTGCCTAAAGCCTAGGGATGGGGTCAGTGCAGGGGGGCTGTGGGTGCTGAGGCACATTTCCAATCATCCCATGACTTGTGGGCAGCCCCTGATTCCCTCTGCTGGGTGTGCAAGGGAGAGGGCACAGCACAGTGCCAGCCAGGGCTGCCCAGGGGGTCACACAGCTGGCTCTGGCACGGGGAGAGATTGACCTTCACCTCCTCTGGCCTCTGCCACTGCCCAAGAGACATGCCAGGGGAACCAGACTGCTGCTGCTGCATCTACCTTCAGTTGTTCCAGAATTCCAGCCTTTTGTAGCTTGTCTGTGCTCTGATAAAAGTGCCCAGAGGGTAGGGTCTTGTTGGTCTGTCCATTCCCACCAACAGCCTGCTGTCTGTGTACCCCAGGCACATACAGACACTCCCAATGCCCTTCTGATGTCTGTGTGTATTTTCTGAGCAAAGCTGCAGAGGACCATGCTGTTTCCATTTTTAACCACTTTCTGTAAAACAGTAATTATTATCTTTTCATGCCTTAAGTTCTTGTCCATGTACTGGAAAGGCAGAAATTCCTTTTCTCCCCTTCCCTAATTCATTCTAGTGTACTAATCTAGGTCACCATGTCACACCACCTCCCTGTACACACCATTCCCCCCACTTCTTTCCCAGCTGCTGAATGTTGGCTTGCTGTAGGGAATTTGGCTGTGGAATAATGTAGGTTATGTGGTGAAATACCAAACGCTGATCCTAATTCCCAGCTGGTAAATTCAGAGACGTTCTGAACTTCAACTTTAGCCACAGTGATAGACCTTTGCCTGATTTGTCCTGTGAAATTAATGTTACTCCAAAAATAGAAGTACGATGATTGTCTAAATGCTAAATAACTAAATACTGACTTTGGTCAACCCAAGAAACAAGGTTTGCTTACTTCAGCCAATTTCAAAAGCAAGAAAATTTAATCTCACTGGAGCCAAGAAGATTCCCTTATTCACCCCTTTTCCAGAGAACCTTGTCCCTGTTTGCCAGCCTGCTGCCCATTGATTTCCCACTCAGCCCCCCTAGAGGGTCACACAAATCCAGGCAAAGAGCATTTAGCTGAGCTCTGCTCCTCATTTCAGCAAAAGATGATGTTCAGCAGATCAAGCCCTTCTTTGCCACCACTAGAAGGGGATAATGTGTATTTTACTGCACAAGAGCTGAGGCTAATGCTGCTTATTCCCAGGATATAGAGAAACGTCACAGGAAGCTGCAGTACGTGCAGGCACAGGATTCACTTTCCTACAGCAAGTTCTCCTTTTTTATTCTCCAAACTCAACACCAGGGTTTTTTCCCTAAAACCAGACCTAAAGTGTTCCATCATCTCTGGGTGCTCTGTGGGAGGGAGAAGTTAATTTACACCAGCTCAGAGAAAACACCACTGCTCCCCCCACCCCCCCTCTGGACATGCAGAGTATAAATGAAGATTAACTGGGAGACAAGGAGAAAGAAAGAATACAGGTAGTTAGGATAAGCAATCTTATCTTTAGATGACGTCTTTTGATCTCATTTGTTGTCAAGATCAACATAAGCCCGAGTTCTGCATATTCAGAAAACAAAGTAAACACACTTGGTAGTGTTAATCTTTATTTTTGCATTAAGTTTGCCAGGCAGAACTAGAAGCTCAGCATGATTTCATAGGGGCATTTCAGTGTTCAACTAAATAGGAACTTCCAGGGTATCCTCAGGAAAAGCTGTTTCTTTAGCTTAATTTAAGGCACACATTTTGATATTATGCTACTCACAGACCTCCATGGGGCTTTGCCTATTTTCATTATACCACAGAAAATACATATATATACAGACACAGAACTACTAATAGCACAAAGACCAAAATAAAATTGTAGATCTTTTGCTGCATCACAGGTTTATAAACTGAGTTGTTTATAAACTCTGTCATATCACACATGTAGCATAAATGGTTAAACTACACAGACACACTTCCTAACCTTGGTGCCAGTTTATGTTTGCCAGCCTATTTAAGAGCACCCATGGAGTGCTGTTCTGTGTGGAGCCATGGAAATCCTGGCCCCAAAGAGCAGGATGCAGTCTCTGGAAATACAAGGCTCAGTCCTGACTAGCTGCCACAGAGATGAATACAATTTGTCTCAGTTCAAGCACATCAGCTGTTCCTGGGCTGGCCACTCAGTGTTGGCAAATCTCGGGTCACCCACCACCTTTGCTACAGACAAGTGATAGCAGAGCATTCCACAGCCCACAGCAAGTGCTTCCACATCCAAAGCTCTGCAGGCATCCACTTGATGTTTGTATCTCACAATTACAGGGGTTGAGGTACATTTAGTAACATAATTAAGATTACCACAGGGAACAACAGAACTGAAGGGAACCCTTTCCATTTGCTATCCAGACATGATAGGAGGCTATTTTTTTGAGGTGTGCTTGCCCTGAAGTCAGAGTTAAGGCACACTGGCGTGTGTGTGTGTGAAGCTGTCCTGGGGGTATCTCTGGCTGGGCAAGGGACAGGGTGAGGGGCAGAGACAGCTCTGTCTGGGGAGCACTGTCTGCTCCACACTGGGCTCTGCCCTCTGGGCTCAGGAAGCCTATTGTGGCAAAGCAGGGTGACTCCTCATGACCCCAGGGAGCTGAACAAGCTGCAGCACCTGCTCAGGTGTCACCAGCTGCTCTTCTATATGACTCATTACCATTAACAGCTGGAAGAGGAGGAGACACCGGCAGGGTTTACATTACCAGGTCTTCCATCTTCCTGGCATTACAACTGCTGCCATTTGTGCTTCTGCCTGTCCTGGAATGCCCCCCCTCTCCCTTGTCTTTCCTTGGAGGCCTTGCCCTTTTCCTTTGCCTTTTCCCTTCTGTAGGCAGCAGGGTCCTTGCCCTGTTGCTCTAACAGCAGGCAGCACTCCAGCCTTCCTCCAGCACATGTTGCAGCTCTGGCCACCATCTGGCATTAGACCTTTAATGCTTTTAGTGTCCAGTGAGTGTTCAACAGCTGGACCTCCCCACAAAACTATGGGGAAAATAATTCCCACATGCTCTCTGTGCTGGACATGGGATTTCAACATAGATTACGGGAAATTGTGTTTTACAGAGTGACTGGTAACTTTGGTTACCATTGGATTGGTATTTTATAAGTACTTGAGTGCAAGCATCAAGTAAATTAGTGAAAAACTAGGGTTAGAAACCAAGACTCAACATACTAGAACTTCAGAATAATACTATCTCTCCTGGAGTGCATCTGGTTTGTGTGGTTCCTCTTTTTAGAGATTAAACTTACATCTCCAATTCACACAATTATTCTGGTAGACATTAGTGAGAAAAGAGTCAGGACTGAGCATTTAAGCTGCAGTCTAATGGTTTAGTGGCCATTTTTTTTTTGTTAACCCAGCACCTATGCTTTCTTAGCACTCAGTACCTACACTATGATTATAAAGGTAATTAGAAATAATGGCAGGCTACTACATTCCAAGGGCTCCAAATTATACCTGGCAAACAGGCAGGCTTGCTACTCCAGTTACAATGTCTGGTGTAAGAAAAACACACAATTTTCCAGCCTGATTAATGAGTCTGGTTAAGATAAGTCATTACAACAAATGACACAACCTTGAAAAACTGTGGCTCTGTCCTCAGATCCACCCACAGGAGGTGACTGCAGCCACTTGCAGAAGACACATTACTTCTGAACTATTTTCGGGTGCTTTCATGATGCAGCTGATGATCCCTCCCAAATCATCCCAGAACCACCACAACAGCAGACCCTGTACCCCAGTCCTTGTGACTAATTTTCTGAAGAGCCATACTGTGAGCTCTAAGTACAAGGACCGGGATGGAACTGGACATGGCCTGGGAACAAGAATCCCTTACCTTTGTGACAGTCAACATGTGGATTTGGCAGCTGAAAGATGAGCTGCTTCATTTCCAACTGCAGCAAGTACAACTGAAAAAGCCTGTTCTCCCATGTGTGTGTCACAGGGCAGGGTGGGCTGGGAGTGAGGGACAGTACAGTGTGGTTTGTTTCTCTCTGTTACAGATATCACTTGGAAGTAACACAGCTGCCCCCACAGACCCAGCTGTGGCCTCTCACCCAGCGAAGGTTCAGTGAGCTTTTTGTACTCTGGGTACCTGAGGGTTGTTTTCCCTGTGCCTTAAGCAACCCCAGCAGGAGATGCTGCAGGCATTGCTCACATCTCTTCCTGCTCCCTGCTGACCAGACTTGTTGGGGTGATGGCATGGTTTAACCCCAGGCAGCAGCCACTCCCTCACCAGCAGGGCTGGAGAGACAATCAGAGGGTAAGAGCAGGAAAACTTGTGGGTTGAGATAAAGACAGTTTAATAGGGAAAGGAAAAGCTGTGCACACAAGTAAACAAGACCATCTTCCCATGGGCAGCAAGTGTTCAGCACCTCCAGGAGAGCAGGGCCCCATCCCTCACAGAGGTGATTTTGGAAGACAAATGCCATCATTCCAAATGTCCCTCCTTCTTCCCCCACTTTATACCCTGAGCATGATGTCCTGTGGTCTGGAATGTGCCTTGGGTCACTTGGGGTCACCTGTCCTGGCTGTGTCTCCTCCCAAATTCCCGTGCACTCCCAAATTCCTCCCCAGCGTGGCAGAATAAGAAGCAGAAAAGACCTTGGCTCTGTGTAAGCCAGACAGAAGTATCCCTATATTATCATCACAGTGTTCAGCACAAACCCAGAACACAGTCCCACACCAGCCACTGTGAAGAAAATGAACCACCCCAACCAAAACCAGCAGAGGCAAGGTCTCTGCCTGCCTTCTATTGCAACCAGTGCCTGAGCTGATTGTGAGGGGGATTTCCTTAGACCACAGTCCCCACCTGCCCCTTGTACTCTGTGCACTGTAGGAATGACATTTTGATGCTCTGAGCAACCATCCTCCTCAAGGCGCCTCTCATCGCACTTCCCTCTGCCTTCCCAAGCACTGTGCTTTCCCACTGCTGAGTATTCTGCTAGGATGTGGCAGCTGCTTTTCCCCACAGCAGCAATTGGTGGGTGTCCAGGATATCTGCACAACAGAGACTCTCAGTCTGGACTGCCTATAATTCCAAAAGAGGAAACAGTCCCTTAAATTTCCTCTTTCACCACCACACACCCAGGAATCAAATGAGTGACAAGGAAACATATCAAACAACAAATTTCACTCAGACAATAAAAAAATACCCTCTGAAACTGAAAAGCAGCACTCTGGTTATATGATACATCTCATATGGCACTACCTGCTTTGTCTGGAGAATGTGGGAGACACTTTCAGCTGAGGACAGTACTGGGGTAGCTTAAGTTGACAGTAACATGTGCCAGGCACCACCTGAGCAAAGAGGATTTTGCATCCACTCTAGTCTGTAAGAATTCTGTTGTTACAAACAGGCTGCCGGCATGACACATCTTCAGTGTCTCACAGAAAATGGAGGCAGTCCTCCAGGAGTTGAAAGTAAGAAGCAGGAATATTTGTGAGAACTGTGTGAGTGGCTCAGTGTCCCAAATAAAGTGTTTCTCACCTCACTTCCTGGGGTGTGTGTTTTGAGGCCCAGGTGCCATAACTCACTATACTGGATTTTCTGGGAATGCCTTTGAGAGTGACTCTAACCTTGACAACAGGAAGGGCTGTGTGCTCACATGTACAGAATATAAAGCAGAACTGGATAGAGGAATTGTCAGGGCTGAGATCAACAGCTATTTTCTTGTTTGTCATAGTCATCCTGACTCAAATCTGTTCTGAAATAGTACAAGACTAGTTAGGTGCACATGTGTGCGATACAGAACAAAACATTGGATCAGTTGTGTCAGTAATGACATTACTGCTACCAGCTCCCACTCTAAGTTTGCACAGTTCATTTGAACACCTTTATTACTGACAAATCTAAAATGTCAAATGACAAATCATAAAATATCATTAAAGCACATGGTCATTTTAAGTATGTGAAGAACCACATAGATGCTAATGAGGCTCATGCAATTCAGTATCTGCATCTTAATTCACACCAGAGTAGTTCAGCGTCGATCACACTATCATATAAATCTTCTTTTAGACCCTTTGCCTAACAAAGAGTTCTTAGTCCAACACCACCCCAAGCCTTTAAATTCACACACACCTGCACACAGAAAGCTGAGCTGCTGTCAGGGAGCAGTGAGACTTCCCCACATCACTACACAACCCAGCCCATGCAGAGTCAGCTCAGAGCTCTCGTTCATGCTCTCAGTTCACAGGACATGACACAGAAAGCTGTTTGAACAGCAGGAGACTTTAAAGTTCATTCAGAAACTCACAGGTTCCTGTGTGGTTTGACTCATAATTTGAAGATAATTCATCCTTATACCTCTCTACCCAAGTTTAGAAAAAAACCCAAGACAACCCAAAACCTAATATCCTTTTAGAATACAAATTAAAGTTCTCAGTGTTTCTCATCAGGGACATTTGTGCCATTTCTCAGGCAGTTTGCTTTGAGGTAGATAAATTCAGAGACATGAGAAGGAAAAACCATAGAAAAATAAAGAAATTAGCATATCCAAAGGCCACTCTGCCTTCCCTAACACACTGAATACTAGAAAATAAATGCTATAAAAATACAGCAAAATCCACAATTTCTGCCTCATCATTTGCCTTCAGTGTCCTAATGTTACTGAAGTGACCATTTAAGTAATCCCCAAACCTCAAATTTTAATAACACAAGTAGCAAACACTCACAGTAGAAGAATTAAATGCTGCGTTAGGATCATGTGCCCAAACCTCACACGTCTGGGCTGAGTCAGTAAGAAACACTCCTGAAAGTTTGTGTGTACCCAGGAACAAACGTAAAAAACCAACAGAGAGTGTTTTATAAACACCAATCTCCTGCACAGCTGTTCACTGCTTGCACACACCATCACATGCTGTTCTTAGGGTAACACTACATCAGCTCCACAGAATACTTGCTGGAGCTTTTACAGATGTCACATTTAAATCTAAACTGCATTTGGCAACATGTGCAAACACTTCATCCTTCTGAGAACACACCCCTCCTGTCTCAATGCAGATTGCTGCTACAAGGGTTTAATAAAGATTTGGAAGCTGAAACTCCATTCTTTACAGTCCCCTCAGCTGTAGGCACATCTTACACAGAGACAAGACACCTCCTGGTTTTTCAGAAGCACAAAGATATAGGAGCCCTTTATGTAGTGGCAGAGCCCAGAAACACAGACACACCAGAG
>VYZS01074161.1:4793-19810 GCA_013400695.1 Neodrepanis coruscans
TGGAGGTATGCCATGTGCATAGTTGTGCCAGTTATACCACAGGCTCTGTGATTCTTCTGATCATTGCAAAGAGATGTTAATTTCAAATATATATTTCATGCTTGGAAGTAACTTTGACCTAATTTGTCCCTTTCACTGAAAATACATCTCAGCCTTCAGTCATAGCTTGTCACCAGGACTGTATGAAGTCAGTAACTATAACCCAAAGCACCTGGAGTCTGTCTGCTCACCTGAAGACCATGAAAAAGTTAATTGGATAAAATCTCCCTGTTGTACACTATTAGGTAAGTTAAATATCTCAGCTTTTTTATCTGGAAATGGACAGGATAAATGACTCTTATACAGAAAAACAGTGATTTGTATTGTAGCTACTGTGGAAAATTTCACATATGCTCTGCTGTGTTGTGTTGGCAAGGCTCTGAAGCACCATGAAGAAAGGGCACATTGCTCATAGTGCTAGAAAATATGATTAAAGATACAGCAAGACAAGCAGCAATCTCCCACAAGAGTTTTAAAATTCACTTATTTAGAAAAAAGCAATGCTTCCAAAACAAAATAACAAAATAAACAGCCCACAAGGAACACTTGATTTTATAATCTGAACTACCAGCATCTCTGCTACTGTAGCTCAGAATATTCAGATGTTACTAATTTCCTGAACTAATTTCTTGTCACTTATTGAATGGAAACATGCACTATACGTTTATACCAGTAATAACAGTATTGTAGTTGTTTTTTTTTGGAATAGGTGCACACACAATCAGATGAAAGCAAAGGTATCACAACAGTTTTCTTTGACTTCTGAAGCTTTTGGTGATGAAATCTCTATAACCCTTCTTCTATTTTTTTCTTGTTTGTCTGTTATTTTGGTTTCAATGAGGCTTCTGCTTTTTTTGATATACTTGGTTACAGCAGGCTTTTATAGTCATTCTTTAGTCTCATGGGCTACTGCAACTGAATCAATTTTAGCAAAGTGCTTCAACAGAACAGCAATAATGTTCTTTGAGGTGTGCATTACACTAGATTCCTAGATGAGTGAGTTTTTTAATAAACTCTGCTTTGCCACATGTATAAGTTTTCTCAACTGTCTAGAAACCAAGTTTACATGTGTAACTCTCACACATATAAATATGATCTAAAGGATCACAGTAATGTACATTAAGGAAAGGTGAAAAGCTGTTGCACATATAGGTAATTTTAATCCATTCCATTTTTAAATACCACGATAAATTTAATTTTCACAATAAATTAAATAGCCATATTCAGTTTACAAAATAGAATTACTTAGTGTGAAACCAGTATTTACAAACATTGTACACTATGTACACGATGTTTAGCTTTGTTGACACACAAGTATAGAGAAAAAATCATTTGACCTTTTTTAGACACATGATTAACATGCTACGAGTGACACGATGGTCCATACAATAAAACAATAGTGCAAACTCACCACAGGAACTCTAAAACAATGTAGTTTTTATGAGATATTAATTTAAAATAATAAGAAAATAGTACTATTCACTCTCATTGTAAAAATTCAGCACTGTGTTTAAAGTGTCAGTATTCCTTTAGCAACACACATACCAAATATAGCATCAAGATTATGGTTTCTCACAGCTTTACAGACTTTTGACAAGAATTTTTATGGCATAAACTAATGCTTAGATCTGCTTAGATCAATAAGCATGTCACATAAACACTTCACTAAAGTGAGAGGAACACTGACCCTTTTAACTGTGTCTGACTTTGCTTCCCTAAATACCTCATTTCCCTTTATTATTATATCTTAAAAGATGCAACTCTATTGACAGTAAATTTATGTTAGTTACTACTCGTAGAAAAAAATCGATCCCACTGTATATTTGGTCACACACTGCATTATGCACACATATGCATGAAAAAAAGTTACTTTGCTAGCCAAGTCTATGAAAAGTGCATATTTTAGTAGAGACATCTATTGCATGTCTCAGGTGCAACAGAAAGTGTTGTATGAAGTTTAGTTTAGGGCCAGTTAAATGTCCTCCCAGTGATCTGGTAAAATTTTTGATTAAAAGGATGAAAGAACTTGCGCAATTTGGTAATGACAGAGGTATCCACCTCTGGATGGATGCGTCCCTTGCTACCCGCCAGGCACTTGTTAAAGACAATGTTAAATCGCAAGCAGTAAAACCCTCTGGTGGCATTGAAGTATAAATTGTACTGACTTATCCTTGGGGGAAGATTTAGGAACTTCTCAACCAGCTGGAGTTCTGGCAGTGGTTCTATGATGAGCCGGTCTCCATCCACGATATGAAACTGCTCAATTGGGAAGTATTTTAACCATCTCTCTAGATGTTTTGTGTAGATGCTGGTTCTCACAGCCTTATACTTAGTGTTCACTTCACAGGTATTAGGATCAATAGCCAGCTTCTCAAATTTGTAGTAAGTTTTGTTCTTTCTTTCCTTGCCTTCCAGGACCTGAGTGTAATCAGAAATAGCTCTTGTGGTAGGTTCCCTGACAATGATCAATAATTTGATAGATGAATTCATTTTGTAAATCCTTTCAGGTACTTCCTCAGTGATAAAATAAGCGGGGCTTTTCTCAATTGTTATTTGATGAGGGTAAGAAAATGGCATTTTTTTCCGGTACCACTCAATTCCCTTGGCATAATTTTCATCATTGTCAAAGAAGTGAATCTCTTGGGAAGCTTTGACCACTGCAGGGTGAAGGTTCAGCATTTCCAGTAGTGCTCGGGTGCCGCCTTTCCGCACCCCAATGATAATGGCCTTGGGAAGCTGCTGAACCAGATTGTGCAGTCGTATTTGTTCCTTGGTGGCATTGCCCTTTCGAAATTCATGGAGCAGACCTCGCTTGAATTGCAGAGCTCGCAGCGGGATTTCGTCTTGGCTGCGGGGTCCAAAACGACCATCGATGGGGCAGAGGGGTTGCAGTCTGTGAGTGAAATAAGAGGTACTTGTAAAAACAGGTTATTTCTTAAGGCACGTTTTCTTTATAAGATAATCATGCTCTTGGAAACCTTTTCCAATGTAATGTAATGTGCCCATCTTTCAACTTTTATTTTTTTCTGCCAGTGATTAAATAGTTTGCAAATTTTTTAATTGTTTAATCTTTTATTTTGCTCTGATTTAGCTGGGTAACTCCTAACTCCACCCTTCTGCTCTTTGCCAGCGGAGGAACTATGATTACTGTTCTTGGGTCTTCTTGAACCTCACCTAACCTCCCACATTCTTCATTACTTTGTGATTGCATTGGCAGTTTTTAAAGCATTCTAAGATGAATTATATTTGATCATTTTGATCTGAAAATCCAGTTGATTTAAGTCATCTCTTTTCCATGCTTTTCCTATTCTAGCCTGAACTCTTTCCTGTGCTTCCCATTGTGTTGATCCAGAGCTGGTCCTTTCAGTGAAGAGCAAAAGGGGTGAAAAACAGCTTTCTGAGCATCATCTTGCAATATTTCTCTTTCCCTTTAGAATATGCTGAATGTTTTCCCTGCCAGTCAGAATCAGAAAGTCCTAGGTTCTGAATCAGACCTGATTAGCAAGGCAAAAAAAGAACGGCAAGAAAAGTTTTTAAATTGCATTTATTGCATCATTACAGCAATGATTTTCCTATCATCAGTTATGTATCCTTCCACCAAACTTTATTTTGTGCCTTATTCTTTCTTCTTTTTTCACCTGTATTTTTGGCTATTCTTTTATATTCACCTACAATTACTCCCATTCTTTCCACTTCTCTTATGCTTCCTTCTTGTATCTGATGCCATTGAATATAAGAAATGATTCAATAAGAAAAATGTTAACATTTTGCTACCACAGATCCTTTAATAAACCCTCACCTTCACTCTAAAATCAGTGCTTTGGACATTATACAGGTCAATATTTCACTGAAGATTAAACTGGTGTGTAAAGAGAGCTTCCAAGGTCATAGAGAAAAATATTATTACTAATTTTCTTGAGCCATGCTCTTCAAAATAAGGATATGTAAGAACAAAGGTTGCTTAGGAAATTTTAGTGTGAGCTTGCTGTGCACATATATTATGATACAGTTCTTAAATTACATCGGCGCATGCTACTATTTTTCACAGGACCCCTGGCTTAGCCAGTATGCCAGATGGGCAACGCTCATTAATAGCTGTTTAGGTATTCAGTATTTATTCTGGTTTCTCAGCATGTGGTTCCTCTCTCATTTACTATATATTATTCGAAACTTGCTTTCGGGACATAATTATTTATTTCTTTATGGCTTTTCCATCCATCACTGCTTGTTCGGGTCTCTAATTTGACACTGATGCTAAGACAATGGATGGTTGGGACAAAGTAAGTATGAACCCCCTGGCTGATCTGCTAGCTGTTTCCTTTTCGGACAGAGCAAAAGAAACAACCCAGATAACATTGCTAGGTTCATGTGAGCTCTAGCTAAGTCCTGTAGACTAATTAGAAAGTGTGATGGGAAGTGAGGTCCTGGTATTTCTTCTCTCAGGTTTCTAGTTTCTTTTCCTTTGATCTCTGACATCTACTGAATAAGCCTGACTTGGTGGCAAAGACTGAAATCATTGAAATGCTGATGCAAACCTGCCCATAATAATAATTAAGAAAAAAAAAGGAAATGTCTTAACAATGGTAAAATTTCATTGGACTGTGGTGTGGCTGGTGAGAGTCTTTCTGCATCAGCAGGTGGCAGTTAAAAGCATAAGAAACAGAAGCTGCAATTGCTATCTCTGTTCTTTTCTTCCCTCTCCTTCTGTGTATTTGTTATTTGTTTTCAAGCAAAGAGGATTCCACAACAGCAGTTTCAGACCCATCTCAACTAATTTTATCTCTTGCTCAAAAAGACAGCTAGCACTGCCTTCAGTGTAACACAACAGCTTGTCAAACAGGGTGGCTTCCTTTAAAAGTAAATAAATACTCAAGATATCCTCTAGCCTAAGGGATAATATTGGATATTGTTAAAAGTCCTTCCTCAGCACTTTACACTTCAGGTTTTTTTTACTCTTTCCCCGTTCTTCTCCTCTCTCTAAACAATGAAAGATAACCTTTAAAAGATCTTGGCAGTGGTGGTATAAGGCAGATCTTGGTATCTGAATCCTATTACTATTTACTGTTATACTGCAACATGCAATATTCTTGTTTCTGAGTAATTTTTCCATTAAATAGCTGTTCTTTGATAAGAAAAAGTATATGACATTTATTGTATCACTGAGTTGCTCTCCTAAAACAGACAATTTGTCAAAGTGCTACAGTAAAACTCCACAAGTATTCTTCTTGAGAAAACCCACCATAAAGCAATTCAGCTCAGGAAACTGCATTTCTGAAAAAAATTCAAAACAGCTAAAGTAAGTCTGGGAAATCTTAATGAGCTGTCTCTCCTGATTGAGAATACTTGCTAATTTTCTTCTACTGGAGATGTCACAGTGGCTAAAGATTATAAGCCTGGTTCCAGTCGCAGCAGTTTGAAGGATGGAAATCTGATATGGAGGCTCCTGGTACTGCCAGTGAGGGAGTCAGGTAACTCAAAGACTGATCCAGATATTCTCAAAATTGCCAGGGACAGAATCTATTTGAACTTACACATGTGAAGTAGCTCCATGCACTCAGGAGCTGAAGGATGGTGGCTTCCGCTGAGGAAAGTGCTCAGTTTATCAGACTTTATGATTGAATGAATCAGATACGCTAGTGGTAATTTCCCTTCGGGCCTAAGAAAACTCAAGACACTGCCATTGAAGAGCCTAATCTGAGGCTATTAAATATAAGCCATCCCCAGTTCTCTTGTTCAAATCAGATCAGCATAAATTAAGCTTAAATGAATCTGGATTTTTTCCTGAACAATTAGTTATTTCAAAGTCTCTTGAACCCACTCAGCATCCTTTTAGTGACAGATTCAACAATGATGAGGCAGAAGAACTTTTCCAGATAATTCATTTGTGTCTTGTCCTTTTTAGTACTTCTTTTTCTCTCTATTTCATAACAAGTCTATACACAGGACTGCTTTTTAGCAGTGTGGTATTCTTCACACTGGGTAACGCAAGAGAATGAAACTGAATTTTCCTGCCATTGGCAACATTATGTATGAAACCAGATGAATTCACTGCTGCAGGAGGTCAGCAAGTCAAATACTGTGGAGAGATAATTTTATAGCCATCAGTAAATTCTGTAGATGTACAAGCATAGATAATAGCAGAAGGTTAATTAGATTTCATGCCTCTTGGCATAAAAAATACATTTGCAGGGACCAGTAAGGATTTCTGTCTCCACAGAGTTTTATTAGTCTTAGTGAAGTTTCTACCTCTGAAGTATCAGAGATGTTTTGACCACCAGGGGACAGAAGCTGTAAATTCTGGGGCTTAATTTGCAATACACTTGGTCCTAGCTGAGTACATGGTCTCCCTCATCTGGAGCAGATTTAAGCAGTTGAAGGTGGCACCCAGTGACCTCAGATGGAGCCCATCATTATTTAGCAATGGACACAAGGCAGCTACATTTTCAATCCACTTTTCATTCACTGTATATTCACACAGCATTGTGTTAAAATTTTGAACTTAAGTAATATGTACCATCCTTTAAAAGAAGGACACTAATATAGTATTAAGACTTGCAAAGTGTTTACCAGCTTCTGGAAATCTTGTAGTCTTGTGTTTCATTCTTTCTTTTGAAACAGCGGTTTGTTTTGTTTGTTTGTTTGTTTATTTGTTTTTAATCTATCATGCCTTTTTCTAGCACCTACCAGAGCAATCCCAGGCCATTTTGAAGGTGACATCAACAGCAGAGTCAGTGCAGGTAACACTACTGTTGTACTGTCAATAACCAGCCAAAATTCATCCTGGTCAGAAGTGCCAAATACTCTTGAATTTTTCTGCTATATTTTCTATTACTCTCCAGGAAATAATTTGCAGAGAAAACCCACTTATTTAGCACATTCAGCTACAGAAAATCCTGGCTAATTAACATAGAATTCTCAAACCCTGAAGCAATCTTTCAAATGAAATAGTATTCAAAATTTGACGAGCTGCTCTGCAGGCTCATACTTAATTTTAACTACCACTGTAGCACATTAATTGCTTGCTCACAAATTTAGAAAAGGATATATATAAATATATCATAACTGTTTTGCTGAAACTAGAGGTCAACATACAGATGGACATAGACAAATATGAGCTACTGTAATGATATTTTTAATGGATGCTGGTTTACTTCTTCTCTGAAAACAAGTGTCAGTGTGTTTAGAATACAAATGGACAGACAGAAATACCTTGACAGGGATGAGCTGTGACTATGTTTCTACTCTCTCCTCCAAACGGTAGGAACAAATAATGAAAAACATTACTAAAATAGACAGTCTTTTTGTTTTTCTATATATGAGTAGACATTAAAAAAAGGAAACAAAAAGGAAAAACAAAGAATAAAAAAAATCAGACCCTTGAAGCAAAAACTCAGACAATCTTAGCCCATTCTAAATATGAGAGCAGCTACTTAATGACTTACCTATCCAAACTCCCAACTCTGGCAACTAGATATAGGAGACTTCCAATAGCAAGGCTGCCTAGCACAAAGAGCTTCTGTCTCAGCAACGCCTGCTGTTTGAATAGCATGGCCCTCCATCAATCTTCAGGACTTCTTCAGTCTACAGAGACAAGAACACATAAAACACTCATCAGAAAGCAATATTCAGGGTAACGTTTAATCAGGTGTTGTAGCTGATTAAGCCCCACTTGCAAAATCGTTTCAAAACCGCAAAATAAGTAGCTAAACTTCTTTTGTTTGCTACTGGTTTTCTGTCCCACATGGCAATGTATCTGGGATAGGGTGATAATTCTGGAAGTGACAATTCAGCTACACCCAATGTTACGAGAGCTGTCTGATAGTCACACTGTGGGGCTTGACTGTAGAAGCTCATACATTGCTAGGTAAATATGTTTTGATTTAAGCTTTTCAGAATCAACACGAGCCACACTTCAACAGAGATTTGAGTCCTCTGATGTCAAGTAAGGCACCAGTAACCAGAAATTAGACTTGCAGATCCTGTGTACACAGTATATGTGGACACATTTACTGTATTACTAGGGATTACTAGATTGGACATTGGGGAGAAATCTAAAAGAGTGGATGTCCTGATCCATGCCAGCAAGTCCACGATAACAGATTCAAAAAGCATGTAGCTGGGATGGGCACAATAACCATTTTTCAACATCAGTGCATCTTCCTAGCTGTCTCTGTGCTGGGCATCAGCTTGTGCTGCTCTGTGGAGAACCTATAAAGCTCCTCATCCTGACACCAGCCTTCACCACCACCTCAAGACCTGATGGGACACAAACTGGCATCCTTGAAACATTCATGCCTATATCCCTAGGTTTTAGCAACACCAAAGCATATACTTAAATTTCATTTTCTGATGTGCTTTGGAAACCATCTAGAGCCCATAAATGAACATTGCTTCAAATACTTTAGATATGAGGCAGATAGGAGTAAAGCAACAGGACTTCATGCCAAGAGGATTCAACCAAATTTAACCAGAAGGTTAACCTAGGTAAGGAAGAAGGAAGTGCTGAGTAAAAGTGTTCGTCTTTAGCTTGACTCTTCCTCAGACATGAAGGTTTTGTTCGGGACTGGAGATATATTTAGTAGACTCAAAGCTGGATACCTAATGCAATCTTACAGGAACGGTGGAAAAAGATCAGCTCCTTCTTTCAGAATACAGCCAAAGATGACATAGTTCTTCACTCTGTACCTGTTCTGGGCTTTCTTATACAGAATGGAGTTCAAATTTTTTTTGCTGGTACAGGATATGTGTTCTGGTTTGGACCCTAGGGGGTGTTAATAGTGATAAGAGAACTCAATAGAAAATCAAGAACAAACCAACAAGTTTATTTTACACACATAGAAACCAGGCAATAAAACGCAGGGACAGACAAATTGAGCTCCTCCGAGGCTGGCTGCTGGTGTGAAGGAGGAAGCTAGGATGGTGCTGAGTCCTCGCCGAGGCTTCCTGAAAAACAGGAACAATAAAAGGAAACCAAAGGGGATCCCAGAGGACAGAAATACCACAGCTGGTGAGACAATGTGGTCCTCAGCCTCTGTGCTGCTTCTGCTGCCGCTGAAGCTGCAATGCTGTTCGTGCCATGCGAGCAGAGACGAGTAGAGATGAAACTCCGATGACCGATGAGCCCCAAAACAGAGAGATGGTCTCCAGGTTCGCTGCTTTATAAGGAGTCTAATCCTGCACGACCTCGGAGTCCCTCCCAATCACATGTCACCTCTGAATTGGCTAAATGGCGCCATGGAACCGCCTCTCTGAGAGATCTCACCATGAGGCAACATGGTGGCGCTTCCCGCCAAAATGCCTCGTGGCCAGGGCCTGAGGGGGGATGGGGCTGCCCACAGGCACCACAGGGCGCCCTGGGGGCCCCAGGCAGTGGCACCAGGCTGCCCTCATCCTACGCGACAGTGGCAGCCACTCGTGCGGGGTGGTTTTCCCTGCTGCGAGGGCTGCCAGCATTCACTGTTTGGCACTGCATTTCATGCATGTGGGAAAACTCACTGTGTATGCGCGCAGCGCCGGGAAAAACCGAGCCAAACCTGCCAACGCTTGGCAGCGGTTTTCTGCCACCTCCGGCACTCTGGGTGGCACCATGCCTGCAGGGCTGCGGCAGCGAGCCAGCGGGGCCATGCCCGTGGCACGGAGTGGCTCCCCAGCTTGGCACCGAGGGCCGCAGGACAGGCCAGTCCCCGCTGCACTCACTGCCACTGTGCGGACTGGAGGGGGAGGCGGCAGGGGAGGCGGTGGGCACCCCCGCCACCTACGGAATGGGACGGGGGCACCAACCCCGGCCCCCCTTCCCCCTTCCCAGAAAGGCCCTAAAAATTCCTCTCTCCCCCCTCCCCAGTCCCCCCAGAAGAGGAAAAAAAACTGGACAAAGAGAAAATGTTTTAACTTCAGAAACTTTGTTTCACCCCATAACAATATGTAAAGCCATATTGTCTACCTAACAAATGAATGCTTTAATTTCCAAATTGTTCCTTTTGATACAAGAATCATAAATATAAACTGCAAGCACCTGAACTACTGATCCATCAGGGAATGTTTACTATATTATGGAGTAGTTTGATCAGAAACTTTTTTTCTGAATTTTGGCTAGACTTATTTTGAATAATTTTTTAAGTCAAGTTTCTTATGTTATACTACAGCAAAACTCCTTTTGCAGCACATTTTCTTCTTTTCCAACCTTAGGATTTACATCAAGCAAGACTGGGATAGATGACTATAAGCATATAATTATATACAGGAGCAGAATGGTTAGCAAGAGTGCAAGATTTGACTGGCCACTGTTAAACAGAGCCTGCACATATTACTTTATTCTGCCCATGTTGTTAAATTTTTGTCCCAGAAAGCTCTCACAAGAATCCAGGATACAGTCTGGGAGATGCTACAAGAGACCTGGAGACCATTCCAAATAGACAGCATTCATTCAGCCTGTCTGCCTTAGTGCTGCCTGAGTTTAAGGTCACTCCATACTGTTTTTCTTCAAAGGTGGTAGGATAGCCATTCCCAAGCACATTTATTTTACTGCTATAGAGAAAGCTTTCTCGTGATAGAAGAGTCACGCAACACTGAAGCTCTAAGTCTGACTTGGTCTCCAAAAATCTACTGGTGCAATAGTAACTCCTTATACAGCCAGGTCATAGCTCAGGATAACCTATCACACAGGATTACTTAGCATACAGAATATGCTGCTTTTAACATAGATAAAAGCAACTCTACAATAAGAATGCATAGATAAAATCTTTATTGAAACAAGAATAATATAAAGCACAACATAAAAGGAGTTTGCAAAGTAAATACAGAGACAGAAGAAGTATTACCATCCTTTAAAAATAAATGAGGAGCAGAGGTACAGAATGATTAAGTGATTAGTTCAAGGTCACAGAGAAAATCTGTGGAATTAGTGAGATTCAGTGTGAAATAATTATCTTCTAGTGCTTTAACTACATGATAAACTTTTGCTTTTTTGTAATACAACTTTTTTTCATAAAAATGACCTATAAGTGAGGAATTCTATACATTCAGCAAGGCAGAAAATACATAGCTAAAGCTTAGCTATTAAGAAAAATGCATAGATACTGTATCTCTATGTCAATATGGTACTGCTAATTACTCTTTTAATTTTTTAATTAAAAAAAATGAAAGAGAAGGACATGATGATGATAAATTTTCATAGGTCCCCAGTTTTAAATCTTTCAGTGTTGCTCTCTCTAAATGAGAGATTCACTTCAGTGCTACAACAATTGGTTCTGAACTTCATCTCTCAGAAAACACATACATATGCAGCCCTCTATACGTGAAACCAAAGTACCTTCCACATATTCTCCCTTATAAAGGCTTTTGGACCGCAGCTGAGTCTTACCTGCAGGCTTTCCTAAAGCTGTGGCTACAACTCAACCAAAGACCACAGGCCCCAGATCACAACAAAACCAAATTAATGACAAACTGTTTCCTGGAATAGATTCCACAAGGTCTCATGACCTCAGCATCAATGTCTGAAATATGAGTCAGTGCAAAAAAACCCCTAAAAACCAAATATAAACTATGCGAACCAACCAACTAAAAAAAAGCCCAAACCCAAACCAGTTCTATTTGCTGTATGTTTGCATCTACCTGAGTACAGAAAACTTACCACAGAATGAAAAGTGCTAAGGACACACTAAAAATGTAAATACAATATTATTTGTTTGTCTCATTTTTGTCATCATTTTAGCATCTAATCTAAAGTTCATGGAAGGAGTTTTACTCCAGAGAGGTGGTCTCAATAAAACCTTCCCCAGATGCTAGGTTTTTTCATGAAAAGAAAATGTAGAAAAATAATATCTCAGCTTTAGAAATGGTTACATCTTGCAATGGATGCACTGAGATAGCTCTATGTGCCAGGGGAGAGGACTGAAGAAACATTTCCATTTAAGACATGGAGATAATACGACCACAACGTGATTAAGGTGAAGGTCCCTAAGGCGAGAATGCTGCTGGAGAATAACATGGCAACAATGCAAGGAAGAAATTAAAAGGAAGACATTAAAATTCTGGAACATATTATAAACTACACAAAGTTTTCTATAAGAAATGCTTACTTTTAAATTTAACAAAAAGCTAGAAGACAAGATAAAATGAAATCCAAAGAGACAAGATTTTAGCAGTTATTTGAGGCAAATAAGGGTGTTTTTAAAAAAATCTTGCTCTCTCTTAGGGATGACAGCTGAAGTGGCACAAAAGCTACTGACCAGCAGGAGGAATGTTGGGAAAGCTCCTGGCAGAACTTTCCCAGTAAGTTAATGTGGAACCTCCCACCAAAAGAGATGACAGTACACTGTTTCACAGCTCTAGTGGGCTTACATCAGAAATATCTGTCTTGAACAATCTAGTTAAATATGCATACAAGAAAGCCTGTTTCTTGCTATCCAAGAGCGTCATGATGCACAAAGAACAGCACAAAGAATTCACAATGTGGAATGCATAATTTCTAGAAATGACAGAATAAAAAATGTAATGAGCCTTGTGATTTTAGAAGTACATCTGATCTGAATTGTTAGATTGACATTGTAAAGTTAAATAAAGTAGCACTAGAAAGTAGCCTTACCAGTGTATTGATGTGAATGCCTCATTCAACCCCATTTCCTCCATTCCCATCCTGGTTGATGAGAGGACTAGGGTTAATGAGTGAATTGCCAAGAGAAGACAGTATGAGTACTATGTACATAGTAGAACTATGAAGATAATACCAATTGAAAAATAGATGGACTATTCCTGAAAAAAATGGAGGGATCACGGGAAAACGTAGATATCGGGTTTACTAGACAAATAATGTAAATTTTTGGTGAACTCTTGTAAAAGTTAGTTTTCAGTTCAAATTAGGTCAAAGTTAAATGTGTATGAGAAAACAAGGAAAAATCTTACTAATAATGATGGCATTACTGATAAAAGTATGAATATTATAACATCACAAGTTGTGAAAAAGCACAGAAAGGAAAAACTGCTGCTATATTATTTACTTATTGTAAATAAACAGACAACGAAACATGAAGATCACCAAGAACTTGTTTGAAAATGATCAGAGGGACATTTTTGGACACATGGAGCAGAGATGAGAGGATGCTACATATAAATTAATAGCATGTGGTTGGTGAGAGAAATGTAAGAAAAGCAACATACAATCCTTTGGCAAACAGGCTGAAGAGATACAGTCTTGAGTGATGTGATTAATCAAGATGAAATACAAACCACAGGCAAATATGCACAAAGGAGGCTGGAAAAATAATAAATAGGAGGTGTTTTTATTAGTAGAATTTGTCATTTGGCTTTTTTTTAAAATTTATTTTTTGTTTTGCACACCAGCAGGGGTCATCTGTTCATCTTCATACACTGCAGAAAGATTTTTGAATTTATGTGGGATTTAAATGTAGTGACAGAAATCAAGCTAGGGAACTTAACACTTGGCTTGTCTGCATTATGTTTCTTGCATGTTAACTAAAGCTTCTTGCATTTGTCACTGTGACTAAAATTCATACAAATCAAGCATTTAGACTTTTTCTGGGGTAGGAAATCACATGGTGCTTGGGAAAGGAAGGAATTTATCCTTCAAATTGTGTGTATTCTTACCAGCTCATGACCTTAGTCCTAGTCAGCCTAGAATAGCCAATCATCATACTGCTCCTCCTCCTGCTTCAGATCATCCCCTTTATTCTATCTCACCACTGATGAAGGTCCATGGCATAGAAAAGATAATGCACTGCTGTACTTTCTCCCCAGTAGCCTTCACGTCCATGGCTTGCTTAATTGCAACCGTACTACTGGACCATGTGAATTGTATCAAAGAACTAGAATGATCATGATAAAGCAGAACATGATTTTTAACTAGACATAGGATTTTGTATTCCTAATAGCATTGAATAGTCTGAGACAAAATTTTTCTCTTTTTTGACACATTAAAATAAAATGGATAATGGGAATGGAAAGCTTTGAAAATACCATTTTTTTAGGGAATGGTGAAGTGCTGACCCTATATAAATGGAATTTGGCTTTTTTTTTTGTTTGTTTGTTGGTTTGTTCAGGTTTTTTTTGTCTTCCTTAATAGTTCATATTTTCAGTATTGAAAAGAAATTTAATTGTGATGAGTAATTATGGTTTTCAATTTTTTCTCTATAGCATAAGAGTGAGATGGGATGAAGTAAGATTAATGCACATTTGCTCAATTCATGTTGCAAAAGAAAAAAGGAAGGAAATATGTTTGTGACATGAAACAAGTTCACAGATTCAAGTAAGTATCCCTGTGTACTAGACATGTTCTTTTCTTCTCACGAATCATATTGACTGAAACAGTGGAGAAGAAAATGTCAGCAAAGCTGATGGAAAACAGTAAATAATGCAGATAAACTCCAACATAAAGATTTCCTATAATGTTATGACAAAGCTTGACCATAACTTAAAAATACACTTTTTTTACCTGCTATTGTAGAGTTTTGAGATTTAGGACTGCTTTTAAGCTACCCTTGAAGCCAGTTTTTTGTAGAAAGGAGTGATAAAACCCTATCTCCAGAAAGGCTGATATACTCTAAGAGACCATCCACAAAATCAGTATCTGTAGACTAGATAAGAAAACATAATTTCTCAGAAGTTAACACACTATCAGTGCCAAAAGAGTATTTGTGACTCATAATCCCCCACTGAGGCTGGCTTTGGTGGTATAGCCAGATATCTAAATTTTCTTGATACTATAGAGAATGGTAATGACTATTTATTCAGCCAACTGCCTATAGGACATTTCACTCTAGATACAAACAAGACTCATCTATCAATAGTTGTATCTCTAGGAAGCTGCTGTGTCAAGTGACAACAGTACAGAAGGCCATAATCAGCTCTTTATCACATTCCATTCTCAGCCTGACCCCTTCTTTTTTTTTTTTCATCTTACTGAAAGACACTGTACAGTATGGGGTTGGGAAGAGAGAAACAACTCAAAAGCTTACTATTGACTT
>VYZS01074163.1:3690-21322 GCA_013400695.1 Neodrepanis coruscans
ACCTCATCACAATGAGCACTGCTGGCTTATTTCTCCCCGCATTGTTCCTCATTAATAGAGATTAAGCAGCCCTGTTTTCAAGGAAATGTTACTAGGACTGTCCAAAAGAAGGCACTTTTTTCAAAACATAAATCTGAACAAATCAATACATTTGAACAGATGTGGTTCTAAGTTTCCCTAACAATTTGGAATATACACAATATTTTGATTTTCNAGAAACTGAGTCTTGAAAATTTCCAAGTATCATGTCTATAACTATGTAACTTTTTATTTATTCCCTGAGGTAAAATTCCCAATGACTTTAGGGCCAGATTTGCCCTGAATAAGAGGGAGAATCTTCTGTAAGAAAGATGATGCAATACAGAGCTTTGTGAACGAATTTTCTAGGAACCTAGATACTAGCCAAGGTACCTCTAGAGAGCTCACCCAATTAATTTGTTTCTGGTGTTTTACCTTTAAATAGATATTATACTTTTTTTTAAGAAATAGCAGCCATGTGATAGTATTGAGCTTTTTTGTTGTTGTTAGTTGGTTTTTTTTAACAAACATTACTGAGGATTCAAAACTATTCTACTTACATCACTTGGCTAGTGTGAACATGACTCTAGGTGTTAGTGTAACAACAGAATCGATCCAGTAAAAAATACTATTTTAAGACCTAACTTCCAAAGATGACAAATTATTGAAAAGTGTTTACTCTGACATACTTAAAGCATGTATGAAAAATCAAGAAAGAAAAAAAAAATCAACATCTGAACATCCACACATTTTGTTCAAACTACCATCAAAGCAAGGATCTCCGAAAAGTGAAGTAACACCACAAATTATTTTTTAAAATCTTTGTCTGAGTGGTCTTTCTCAGAATAAAAAGAAAAATCTCCAGCACATCACAATCAGTATCAAATACCATCACTCAAGCACTTTCAGCAGGAGTGGTGGAAACACCATTCCTGATTTGTGATATTTGATATGCATGTCACATAGTTGGGAAACTTGCCCTGAACAGTTTGTACACTTAAGACACATTCTTCCCTCTACAGTTTTTAACCTGATCATGTCATTATGGATTTTTCAGCTGGTCACACATTTTATACTTAACACAGCACGGACTGTTCCTTAGTTGTGCAATTTACCAAAACAATGCGCTACCCACTTGAAAGCACCAGAGATCACAAAACCAACTCATGCTTCTTAAACATAATAGATGTCAATCCAGTGGAAGAGGCTCCTAGGATCTTGCCTGAACTTGCTAATTCTCTACCACCACTACATCATGTTTTCCCCAAACACACCATACCTCAATACCTGCAAGACTACTAGAAAGAAGTGGTACTACTGTCATCTGTCAAGCCTTCCTACCCAGTAAGGCTCATCTGTGAAGAGCCTGGCACCCGCCTGCCCTGCTGAAGAGGTGGAGCTGGAGTCCCTGGGCATCTCGAGGCCATTCACAGGAGCAATCCCAACATTAGAAAACCCACATCACTTTCATCAAGTCCCCCTGAAACAATTATGAACAACACAGCCATACACAAGACAAGCAATCCCCAGTTAATTGCTGCACAGTTACTGTAGTAATAACCAAAGAGAAGAATACAGATTTGAGAAAAATGATATTCACATCCCAGGAGATAAAGAAAAAGAAAACATCAGATAACAGTGTTAGACTTGTTCCCTCCACTCAGGGAAGCATCCACATTTGTTCTTGGTTTTTCATAACTTATGTCCTCCGATGTGGACCCAACCAAGCAGATTTTGTCCTGAAGATAATATACTAATTATTAAGGGAAAAGTACAGACATTCTTAATAATTCTTCCTGAATTTTCAAGTGTCATATTTGCAGATACAATACTCTTTGGAAAACAGAAATAGAGTAAAACAAGAGCTGCAAGTACAATGAAAATTTCTGGAGTTAAGCCATTGCACTGGTAAATAACTTCTGATGGTTTTAATTTTTAATTTTTAATAAATCCTAATTTTAAGTTTTAATTTTTATCAGTGTGACTGGCAATTATGTAGTTTGAGCAACAAAGTGGATCTATAATTGTTCATCAGGGACAAGACATCTTATGACATAACTAAGGTATATCCCTTGTGGAAGCTATCATAGGGTAATAAAAGTATTCGAGGAATGAAGTTGAAGCAAACAGATTGTTTACAAAATGTAATGTTGTCTTTTCCACACATTTGGGATGGTATTTGATTATACATGAGTTAATTCAACATAACATGGATTAGCCAAAGGAATAAAAAAAAAATAATTAGAGGTAGTTGTGGATTTAGCAACTTGAGTAACTTAGATCATTTGACGCAGCGAGTCCTAGAACAAGAAACAGATTACAAATAGATTATTTTTTTAAACTAAAATTATGTAAATGTAATGACTTTCTGTATTGCAGATTAAAATAGTTTCTTAAGAATGCAAATGGATTCTTCCTGCTTCTTGAAATCAAGGAATATTTTTTTTTTAATCAAAGGATAAGTGATTTAATCAAACTATAGCAGACAATATTCTGACAAGATATTATTATAAAATCTCACATAGGTACTGTTCTTATTTAATTTTCCATATCACTTTCTGCTGCACATGGGTATTAAGTTACAAATTTTTATTTACACAAATATTCTTAGTTACCTTTTCCACCCACAGGATTTGTTTGTAGGCATATAGAACTGCCCAAAGAATCACCTTCCTTGACCTGCTGGCCACACTTCTTTTGATGTGGCCCAGGATATGCTTGGCTTTCTGGGCTGTAAGTATACATTCCCCAGGTCATGTTGAGCTTTTCATCAAAAAATACACCTAAGTCCACCTCCTCAAGGCTGCCCTTGATGTATTCCCTGCCCAATATTCCTATCCCTTCACAGGGCTACACCATCCTAGAAGAAACAGGAACATTATTCCTCAGACTGCAGGTTCATTTTTCTAGTTTGTTATGGATTACACAAATATAAAGTTTTAGCTAAGAAGAGTTTATCCAAGTCCCCATGTCACGTGTGCTATCATTTCCTTCTACAGGGAGAAAGAAAACACATCCACATGTTTCTGAGCTATTACCCTTGGAATTGCTTTGGTCCCAGTCCCTGCTATCCTGGTCATTGATGATCTCCCTGCACCTCTTCACCCTCTTAAGCAGATTAAGTATCAAAAAATGGCACCTTATTATATCTAGATGCACTCTTCAGGATAACACATTAAAGGCTAGATATACACTAAACACTGTGTGTTAAGTATTAAAGCACGGTGAATCCAAGAGTTCGAGGTTGGCTCCTTGGCATTTCATAAGCGGGCTATATTTTGTAAGGATTATTTCTTACCCTAAGCAGGTTGTTTCAAGTAACTATGCCCTATAAAAGGCAGCAGAATGGATGTCTCTGGTTTTGTACCAAATCACACTTCCATGTTCTGCAGAATGGATGGGAAATGTTCTCTTAGTAAGACATTCCATTTGACCTGCCATTGTTAATTGAAGGACATGATATTTCATTATGTCTCTCTTCCTGGCAGCCTGCACAGTAACTGCACACAGTAGCAAGAGACAAGTGGACTAAAAGTTCTGGAATTGTGAATAGGAAAGATGAACAATTTGTAAATTAGTCTCTTCTCATGGTAACAAACAACTGAAATATTTATTACAAAAAAAAAAAAAAGCAGTTTTAGACCAGTTCTGTTTCTATTATGAATGGTTTTCTACTATTCAAATAGTAAATGAGCTCCAGCTCCTTCCTGGAGTTCATTATTTTATAAACTTGGCTTTCATGGGGGTCCAAAGAGAATAAAAGGATTTTTGAGGAAGAGATGCCAAATTCAGCTGGAGATTAGTGTGCTTTATTTCCCTGCTCCTATTGTACATGACACTGAAGAAGAAACTCCTAGATCAATCCCAAAATGTGATTCGTTAGTGAGGTTGGACTGCTTACAGGATATAGCATGCAAGTCATGACTCTGAGTGGAAAAAGTAAAAATTAGCCCACAGAATGTAGACACAGAAAGTGTTTTTCCCATACTATAAAAGTCAATCATATTATTGCCATGAGAGCTGCTATTTTTTCTTTTGTTTTCCTGAACCAAATCTTCAGAAAAATCATACTACTCATGTTGAACTGCAGGCAACTTCTATCTTTTTTTTTTTTTAATGAAAATAAAGTTTTCTTGCTAGAATGCAGAAACTTCTACTGCCTTTGGTATCTAGGTAATACATGAGGGGTGCAGAGCTCCTCAGAAAAGCCAAGTCAGATAGTCAGAACAAAAGTCCTTTGCACAGACTACATTAGAGAATTAGAGTATACCACGTTAGGCTCACCTTTTCTATAGTTATAAAGTGTTACTAGCTCAAGCATTAGGACTAACGTTCTGAAAGTTAATACAGCCTGTTTTAACCATTGAACATCTACAATTAGTACATTCTCATGAATTAGCTTTGAAAAGATCTTACATGTATAAATAACTGGATATTCACTGTGAGAATGATGGCAAACAAACAGGACCAAGCTTCTTTCCAGGACAAAGAATAAGGCAACTTTGTTCATCTATACATCTAATAGCATGACAAAGAAGAGAAGACTGAGAGTATCCCAGAAATATCAGGAAAATAAAACTGCTGTTATTTTAAGCATTCTATTTGAGACTGAAAATAACATATGTCTCTATTATTTTCAGTTTTTAAACCTTGATAGATTAAAATAAAGGACCAACAATAATTTACATGCATGTGAAAGTACATCTTCAGGTACTTGAAAGAAAGTCTTTCAAGGAGTCACTTTTGGGTGTAGCCTAAAACTTATACTATATGATTTTCTAGTAATTTTATATAAGTTTTCTAGTCATCTTTGCTATGAGTTTTCCATAGACAGAAATGTTAGCAAGATAAAGGACTCTTGCTATTTGTGACTCCTGATCTCAAAAGAAGACATGACATCTAGTAAAACCAGTCAAAGTTGGTCAAAAGCCTTGAAACTGTTCCAGAGGTTTTGGTGCTGTGCCAAGAACCAAAGATTAAATGAGGAAGAAGATAGCATGAAGACAGGGGTCTTTTTGGGGACCCTTTGACTCAAAACAGGACACATGTCAGAAGCATGGTGAGGGCAGCACAGTGGGAGAGATGATTTGCAAAGTGAATGTGACAAATGATGTAATGTCTAGATATTGTAGTATAAAACTGTAGAACCTCTGGAATCCGATGTGTGTACTTTGGAAATTATTTCTGTGCACCCAGCATGCTATAAATAAAGAGTGCTTTGCTTTCTAAT
Source organism: Neodrepanis coruscans (assembly GCA_013400695.1). NCBI lineage: Eukaryota > Metazoa > Chordata > Aves > Passeriformes > Philepittidae > Neodrepanis > Neodrepanis coruscans. Next base: position 8,939 of record VYZS01074163.1, read on the forward strand.
ACTCAAAATGGAGTTTTAGAGGGTTCTTTCCTGCCTTTTAAGGCATCATGGTGAAAAAATATCTTACTTTTTTTTTTTTTTTAGTTGCAGGGGGAAGGGGTCTATGAGGAGGGAACTCTTTTGTTTCAGACCCCATACATTTTCTTTCAAATAGTTTAATTCACTGATCAGTTTATCAAACCAGATCATGTTAACTTAAGTGGGCATAACTCAGAGCATCATCTTTGGCCACCAATTCGCTCAAATGAATGCATATACATTCTTGATCCACCTTAGAATCTCCATCACTATACTCACAGAAGCTCAGGACTGCCTGAGTTAACTGGGATACCCTGGGAGGCAGGCTACATGAAACTGGAAAGCAGTGTGCTCGCAGATACAGCATTTCAGGTATAAAGCTACTTTATTAAGACACAATTCAGACATCTCTGCGTAAGTCACATCCCTTGTAAAAAAGAGGTTGGCTGTGGTTAAGTGGTAGGCAGGCCTAATGCAATCTAGAACTCAAAAAAATCTACAAAAACACAGTTGAATTAATTGATGATTTTCTAAACACAATTTCAGAGCAAGTTTGGAAATCAGGTCAACATATCTCAAATCATACAAGATTTCTTTCACACATTATATTTTTAAAACAATTATTTAAAGAAGGAAAACCTCAAATGACAGGATTTAGTCAAGAGAAATTATTCCACAGTATATCTCACCACTAGGACTCCTTTCACCAAAATGTTTTCCCCAAAATATCTCAGTTCCACTTTTCCCAGTTATAGTTCGCTTTTATCCAAGTCTGACTTCTTCACTCTCACTAGAATTTCCATGTAATAAATACAAAACCATCATTAGCTGTCTTGGATATTGTCTGGCCAACCTCTCCAAGCTTAGTTGCTTTTATCTTTCCGTATTATTGTTCTTCTACCCCTTTGAGCGTGTTTAAATCTTGACAGACTATCTTTGAGAGTACAAGGAAAAAAGTCTAATAGAACATCAGATTTTTTCCCAGCTAACTTCATAATTAGAACTCATTTAAAACTATCCAAGAATATTTTCATAGATAGAAGACTCTTGTTTTTGAGGATCAACAAAAAATATCACACAAAGCAATTCATCCTTTTTGTTTGAAGCACTTAATCCTAACTTAATCCTAACACTTCAGGTGATTTCCATATACTTGATGCATAAGAAACTGATGATGTATGCACTGGCACTAAAGGACTGGGTGATGCAGAAAGCTGAAGGAGCGGGTCACTACCACAGGCATGAAAGCTTGTTCCTTAAAGATGGATCACACAGTAACAGATATTCATGAGACATCTCGAAGGCAGGCAAAATTATTTGAGGACTGTCCTGGTTTGGACGCTAGGGGGTGCTATCAAGTGACGAGAGATCGAATAGAGAAACAACAATCAAAAGATTTTATTTAACAAACAGTAAACCCAACAATAAAAATGCAAAGAAACAAACTATGCTCCTCTGGGCCAGCTGCTGAGCTGGTGGGACAACAGAAGGAAGGGAGGCTGGCCCATGAATGGTACTGGTCCCACACTGGAGCTGCTGGAAAATAAAAAGAATGAAAGGAAAGCCCAGGGGGACCAAGGGGCAGAGATACCACTGCTGGAAGCTGCGTGGTCCTCAGCACTGCATGGCCTCTGCTGTCGATTCAGCCATGCTGCTACCCAGGCCGAGGGAGAGAGACGAGAGGCAAGGAAGCAGAGCCTAGATGGAGCTGGGACAAAAGCCAAGCCCAAGGGAGACAGGATTTCCATGCCTGCTGCTTTTATATGGTGTCCATTCTCACGTGTTTTCAGGGCACCCTTCCTGGGCAGGCCGCCTCTTCATTGGATGATGGCACTNTCATGGGATGATGGCACTGGTTGCCACCCCCTCCCCGAGACTTCATCACAAGGCAACATGGCAGTGTTCCCGCCAAAATGCCTCGTGCCTGCAGTCTGCCAGGAGGAGGGCCAGTGCCGATGCCCTGCCAACACTGTGGGCACCCTGGGGGGCCCAGGGCCACCAGTTGCCACCATGCTCTGCCACCCCAGGTCCACTCTGCACGGTAGTGCCAGCCCAGGGACTGGTCTCATCCTGCGTGCCAGCCACAACTGCTGCAGGGGCGGCCCCACCTGCTGTGAAGGCTGCCACTACCATGCGCCCGCTGCCAGTGTCATGTAACAGTGGCCACCGCTCTATGCAGCTGGCACCGCACCTGCCATACCACCAGGACCAGGGCGGGGGGGAGGCATCAGCAGGAATCAGCACAGTCACCCAGGTGCTGCACCTCTGAGGGCCAGCATGAGCATGGGCAGGGACCAGCGAGAGCCACTACATGTCCTGGCACCACCTCACCAGTCCCATGCCTGGCGCGGGGAAGCAGCCACACGCCCTGGCTCCAGTGGGACCAGCGGGGGGCCACCACCGGCCCTATCCACCCCAGTCCCAGATGGGCCAGGAGCCGCTGGGAGCAGCCCGAGCTGCGGCGGTGGTGCTTCTCCTGCGAGGTTGCAGGAGACAGGGCAGGGACGGCTCCATCCCCTCACAGTGCTCTCCTTGGAGACACGCGCCAAGCTGTGCTGACTGGCCCATGCTCCCCGCGGCCCAGGTCCACGCCCCACAAGGTGACACTTCCTAGGAAACACAAAAGAAACATCCAAAGCACACCACCACCACCCCTGCTCCCACACAGAAAAGGGAAAGGGAAAGGGAAAAAACATTTTAAAACAGAAACATTTTCTCACCCCACAACAGGGACACACATACACAGACAATGGGATGACACATTAAAAGCACTCAATCTCAAGGATGAGTCCAGTCTTCAGTGTTGGAAGGGTTAATACAATATTAAGAGTTCATAAGATGAAAACTTCAAAACTACGTATCAATATTGCACTCTGACAGATGTATTTTATATGTACCTGAAGCAGCCAGCTCTCTCCTAGCCAGAGTGGTAAAGCACAGTAGTAGAGTAGGCTGAAAAAAAACCAGCATATATTCAGTAGGTAAAGTCTGCTCTGCTCCAGACCTACTCCTCTGCATGTATAAACTGGACAGTTTAGACATGTCGTGAGCTGTAATTGTTGCAGCAGAGTGCACCCACACTAGCGAAAGATGTAGTTCAATTTTATTCCTCCTACAGTTTGAAGTAGTGCAGGCACCTATATAGAATTCCATACACTCACATGAAAACAAATATGCGTTTATACATAGAGATATATTTATATATACGCTCATATATGGATTTAGTGTTTGAAGTCATGACTGATTCATGGAGTTTCAGATCCAAATCTGGATCCAGATGCTTCATATGAGGAAGTTGGTGCAGGAAAAACGTGGATTGAGAATACTAGTGTGCAGCAATATGGATGGAGTTTCTGAAAGTACTATGAACTTCTGCAAATGAGCAAAGAAAATAGAAATATATTTACATTAAAACTAAGGAATAGTTATTTTGATCTTTTTAAAAAAGGAGAAAAGAGCAATGCTCTACAGGTGCCATATGTGTTCTCAAAACAGCTGTCCATTTGCAGTTAGATCCAGCTCACCTGTGAAAAGCTGCTGTTTCAATCAACTCCCAGTAAAATCACAACACATGCTTTATATGATAAGGGGCACAAGAAACATTCCCATATCCCAGTTAATTTTCTTGAATACAGGGATTTCTGCTTCCTGCATCTGAATCAATCATCTCTTAGAAATGCTGACTGCCACTGAAAAAATAACACTTCATGTATTTCTTATGCAGTAATACATTTGCCAACATGAATTCTGCCCTCTTGCAAAACGGTCCTATATTATCTCCAGAGCAATGGGTCATATTACACAGTTAACCTGAGACAGAGCCTGTGCTTGTAGAACATAACACANCCAGGTCCACTCTGCACGGTAGTGCCAGCCCAGGGACTGGTCTCATCCTGCGTGCCAGCCACAACTGCTGCAGGGGCGGCCCCACCTGCTGTGAAGGCTGCCACTACCATGCGCCCGCTGCCAGTGTCATGTAACAGTGGCCACCGCTCTATGCAGCTGGCACCGCACCTGCCATACCACCAGGACCAGGGCGGGGGGGAGGCATCAGCAGGAATCAGCACAGTCACCCAGGTGCTGCACCTCTGAGGGCCAGCATGAGCATGGGCAGGGACCAGCGAGAGCCACCACATGTCCTGGCACCACCTCACCAGTCCCATGCCTGGCGCGGGGAAGCAGCCACACGCCCTGGCTCCAGGGGGACCAGCGGGGGCCCACCACCGGCCCTATCCACCCCAGTCCCAGATGGGCCAGGAGCCGCTGGGAGCAGCCCGAGCTGCGGCGGTGGTGCTTCTCCTGCGAGGTTGCAGGAGACAGGGCAGGGACGGCTCCATCCCCTCACAGTGCTCTCCTTGGAGACACGCGCCAAGCTGTGCTGACTGGCCCATGCTCCCCGCGGCCCAGGTCCACGCCCCACAAGGTGACACTTCCTAGGAAACACAAAAGAAACATCCAAAGCACACCACCACCACCCCTGCTCCCACACAGAAAAGGGAAAGGGAAAGGGAAAAAACATTTTAAAACAGAAACATTTTCTCACCCCACAACAGGGACACACATACACAGACAATGGGATGACACATTAAAAGCACTCAATCTCAAGGATGAGTCCAGTCTTCAGTGTTGGAAGGGTTAATACAATATTAAGAGTTCATAAGATGAAAACTTCAAAACTACGTATCAATATTGCACTCTGACAGATGTATTTTATATGTACCTGAAGCAGCCAGCTCTCTCCTAGCCAGAGTGGTAAAGCACAGTAGTAGAGTAGGCTGAAAAAAAACCAGCATATATTCAGTAGGTAAAGTCTGCTCTGCTCCAGACCTACTCCTCTGCATGTATAAACTGGACAGTTTAGACATGTCGTGAGCTGTAATTGTTGCAGCAGAGTGCACCCACACTAGCGAAAGATGTAGTTCAATTTTATTCCTCCTACAGTTTGAAGTAGTGCAGGCACCTATATAGAATTCCATACACTCACATGAAAACAAATATGCGTTTATACATAGAGATATATTTATATATACGCTCATATATGGATTTAGTGTTTGAAGTCATGACTGATTCATGGAGTTTCAGATCCAAATCTGGATCCAGATGCTTCATATGAGGAAGTTGGTGCAGGAAAAACGTGGATTGAGAATACTAGTGTGCAGCAATATGGATGGAGTTTCTGAAAGTACTATGAACTTCTGCAAATGAGCAAAGAAAATAGAAATATATTTACATTAAAACTAAGGAATAGTTATTTTGATCTTTTTAAAAAAGGAGAAAAGAGCAATGCTCTACAGGTGCCATATGTGTTCTCAAAACAGCTGTCCATTTGCAGTTAGATCCAGCTCACCTGTGAAAAGCTGCTGTTTCAATCAACTCCCAGTAAAATCACAACACATGCTTTATATGATAAGGGGCACAAGAAACATTCCCATATCCCAGTTAATTTTCTTGAATACAGGGATTTCTGCTTCCTGCATCTGAATCAATCATCTCTTAGAAATGCTGACTGCCACTGAAAAAATAACACTTCATGTATTTCTTATGCAGTAATACATTTGCCAACATGAATTCTGCCCTCTTGCAAAACGGTCCTATATTATCTCCAGAGCAATGGGTCATATTACACAGTTAACCTGAGACAGAGCCTGTGCTTGTAGAACATAACACAAAGCATAGAGCATGAGGATTCTTATTCCCTTTCACAACCTGAAACCTACATTAAAAAGAATAACCAGAAATAAGAGGACAGTACTTAGCAATACACAATATAATCTATATTTTAAAAGCAAGTGATTTTAAATACTTTCTATCTGAGCACCAATCTCAGCAATCAGCACTATGTCAAGGATTATTTATGCTGAAGCAGAAGTTCATACAGATAAGTTAATTTGAAATACTTTATAAATAATTTTTGAATGACAAGTTCTTAATTCAATCTGCTGATGCACTAATATACTACAGACACAGTCTCAAAGAGATGAAAGAGATTTATTTTTTACCTGGAACAAATTTTAAAAATTGGTACAGTGTATTAATTCAGTACTTCAGCAAATTAAAGTATGAACCAGTGTTACAAAACAAAGGAGAGGAATCATTTCAGTAGATATGATCAGCTGTGCCACAAAAGAGCAAGAAATTTCTGCTCTTCCAAAATTAGGACCACCAGCAGGAGAAACACATGGGATACAAGTTAAGAATACATTCTTACACAGGAACCAATCAGATACACAAATAAAACAAATGAGACTTGTGAATATCAGAATATAGATAATACGCTTACTTACCAAAAACCACAAAAACACTTTTGAAGAAAATAAGCCAATAAATCCATGACCGTGGCTGTTGTTCTCAAAAGAATAGGTGCAGTCCTGTAAATCCATCACAATACTTGAATGCAACTGCTAGTAGGAGTAAAGGGATTCAGAACATGACCTGGCATTGAAAAATAGTCTTGTAAATCTTCAGAATGCTTTTATCACATTTTCACATATTGAGATTATATACAGGACTGTAGTGTTATGGATACATTTAAAACCCTTTTTAGTGTCACTCAGAGATCCTTCCCATTGGTCCTGAGGTCTTTTACAGGTTCTGTCTTGAAGACCTTTACAGAAAATGACCTAGAAATCAACTTGCACTTCCCTTTCTGCTGTTGGAATAGTTTGCAAAATAATATCACAGCATCAAAAAACCTAAAAGCTACCTGAATTTTACAACTCTGTAACATCCTCTTTCTCCTCAAGACCCCTCAATGTTTGATGGCATATACAATTACAAGATCAGACAAGTTCCATGAAGGATTCATAAAATGAATGTAACATGTCTTATATAGCAGTATGGAGTCATTCAGTAAAAGCAGATGTATCAACAACAAATGCAGCTGTTTGAAAAAATAAGACAGATTTTTCTCATTTCTGACCTGCTAGCCTTACCTGCCAAAAGATGAGGCCTTGCAAAGCACGAAAAAACTAATGGACACTGCTGATCATGAGAGTGACAAAGGGAAAGGACAGGTAGAAGCTTCTAGGTCATGAGTCTCAACAAGACTGTAGGTGGCAAAACTAGAGAATCAGAAGACTTTTTTCAAAACTGAGATGAAGTTGTGAAGCACAAGCATCACAACTACACATTAAAGTCTCCTTAATACAATTTTTCCGCATTAATAAGATCCAGCCCAATCTCAGCAAAAGTTGGGTTTGGGTTTTTTTTTTGTTAATGCAACTTTGATTCAAAGCAATTGGAAAAAACACTGTGGTTTCTAGAGCTATTTAGTCTAACCAAATGTGGGCAGATCCTGCTGATAAAAGAATGACTTAACCGAAATGAATTTCTATAATCAAAAATAAACTAGGGTAGAGAGCTTCAGACCAGTCTGAATGAAAGAAAACTCTAAAAACATCAATTATTTGTTGCAGCACAGTTAAGTATTAATTTATCCTCTTTAAACTTCTTCCAGTCAATCACTTTAAAAATGTCAAAAAACTGGGTGAAAAAGGAAATAAAAGTCTAATGTCTGGCTAACTTCCCCTCTGTGTTATATCCAAACACTGAAAAGGCCCATATAATATACACAGATGTAAAAGGACAAAACCTGAACTTAGGAAATACACAGCAAAATCCAGGTTTAGGTCAAACTTAAGTCCCTTTTTGTGCTTTCCTGCACAGCAAGTATAAAGGACAGCTTCTTAATTCAGTTCCATGGTACAAATAGAAACAGCCACCTTTCCATCATCTCACAGAAATCACAGGGGAAGTAAATGAAAGCAAAAGTAAAAGCCAACAGACTTCTCCTGGCGTGCATGTGAAGCCTCTCCTCACAGCTCCGCCTCCCACACTGTACTACACTGCACTGATGTCTGAAGTGTCTTGTACCAGAAAAGTCCTGAAAGCTGGGAAACACCCTTTATCCCCAGACGAAACCTACCCAGCCTGACCAAAAAGGTGCCTCTGAGGGCATTGGTTGCTGTCCTGTAAACATTTTAGACATTCTTTGTATGTTCAGGCTAGAGCTTTTTCCCCTTTCCCCCCTCTTCCTAATCCAAACCTACAAATCCTGGGAGTTATTGATTTCCAACATAGGCAGAAATGTTAACCAGGTTGGTGCAGGAGGGTAATCTCTACAGTATTACTACTAGGAGGTATCACACGACTCCTACATTCCAAAAACCTCAACAGTTTCTCAGAGATGTTTGTAATCTGGTCAATCTACTTCAGTTCGCTGGTTGCATCACATTTCCAGGAGACAGTATCTTCAAAGCATTCCTTACCCTGTGAACTATTTGGCAAAAAAGAGAATGATGACAACTCTTCTTCCTCTGGCTAGACCAAGAAATCCTCCATTTCCTTTGCTTTTTAGATGTTTTGACCAAAATAATAATGAAAAAAAGTATATTTGAATTGCTGCAAAGCTCTTTTCTTTCACCTGCAATATCTGGGTAAAATCTAAAGTCTATGAAGATATTTACAAGGCATTTTCAAATACATGTTTTCACATATATAAAATAACATATTCTAAGTACAAGTATTGCACAGATTAGCCTATGACTTCCTAGTTTTCATGTTCAGGATTGTGTGTTCTATCAATGATCTCAGTAAGTGGCAATGCCCCTGATATCCTTCCACATGTGCAGCAGCCAGCTTGTACTTCCATAGTCAAGTAACAGGAAAGAAGGCAGCCATGATCCACACTTTTTACCACCCCAGCCATCTCTTGCTTTCAGCAGATTCTCTGTATGTATTTTGGACAAGCATATGCAGACAGCAGGTACCTCACTGACAATTCAGGGGCCATCCTTTTTCCTTAGCCAAGAAAAATGCTTCAGTTCTAGTCTTCCATTTGTCCCTGGCCACTAGGACAAGCTGCAATTTTCTTCTACAAAGGATTCAGAAACGTGCCTGCAGCAAAAAGCCAGGGATGCCCTTGGGCTGGAGACTAAAGAACAACAGGATTTGCCTGAACTAGGCAAAGGAGTATTTTATATTGGCTCCTGCTCTATTTTGAGGAGAAAAAATAAGTAGCATTCACATAATGTTATGCTGTCTCAGACTTCTAACAGTACATTTTGCAGGACATTTTTTTCTTTTATAATTTGATGTTGCAGCCAGTAATACATTTTTTTGACTTAAATCCTTATTGTGTTGATTATAAGGGAAAAAACTTCCTTTCAGGATTTTCACTTTGGAATAGAGTGGGAGAAAGGGATGGAAAAAATAGAAAAGTATCATAAGCAACTTAAATACATTGATGTATTATTTCTAGTTTAGCCTCTTCTTGTATGGCCTTTCCTTACATTTAAGTTTATGACACAAGAATGAGTTTATGTGTATATATTTATATGCATTTGCTAATAAATGTGCCTTTACTTAGACTTTATCTTCTTGATAAATAAAAGAATCATGTCATTCCATTATTTTGAGCCAAAATGTTTTGCAGCAAGTTAAATACAATAGAAATGGATCAAAAAGATAGCTTTCATGTGAAAACTGCTGGTTTATTCCTCTTATAATATAATCTCTAATTTTAAAAGCATCGAGGGCCACAAGACTTAACTGAAATCAGGCAGACTTTAAAAAAAAGGAGTGAAATTTGAAAATAAATTGTCTTTTTGTATTTGTTTGTTTGAATCTCAAGCCTAAAACTTCTAATACTGAGAGCCATATGGGAATTGGCTGGTATTTTTGACCTTAGAATTATAAAAGCTCTTATCACCCGAAAGCCACAGGTTCAAGGTCTTAAAGCTGCAAAGAAAGCTATCAGAAGATAACAACTGAAAGGTTGCTATTAATGATGTTACCAATTATTTTACTTAACTTCCTTAAAAGTTCTATTAAAAGATGAAAAGTACTGCCTCCCAGGTGACAAAGACTGCATTAGACCAAACAGAACACTCCACTGAAAGACATTAGACTTCCTGTGTCTTCCTTTTAAGTCTGAGGCTTCTCAAAAGCCAGATTTCTCCAAAAATCTCTATCTCGCCTTTTGACTCTCTGAACTCCCATCCCTGAGGAGCACTGCACAGCCTTCTCTTCTTATGACCTTCAGTGAGGTTGTAACTTCACTATCCTAAGTTACACAGAGCTATAAATATATATATTTGGCCAAATATTCCATAGCATAGGGCATTTTTTCCATCTTCTTCGAAAATACCAGATGTGGAATACTGGACAGACTGGAACAGGTAAACCTGATTCCCTGATGTGAACTGGGAATTCTGTTGGATATCTCTAGTCCCACTTTCTTTTTCAGAAAAATTACTGGGTGCTAGTCTTCTGCAAGACCCCAGCCCTGGAGTCCCAGGTTCACAGGCTCAGCCAGGAGCTTTAATTATATTTAAGGCTTTAAAGTTCACTCACCAAACTTTTAAAAAGGCTTTAGTTCATGACCGCCTTGAATTTGCATAAGGAGAGAATGCATATGTGAAAACAAGAGAATTTCTTTTTAATTTAGTGAGAAAGCAAACTTTTTGGCAAAAAGTTTCACTGGCATAACATACAAGGAGGAAACATTCCACAAAAGCACCCAGCACAAAGCAACCCTCACAACTTAGTAGGATCCCAAAGCCTTCAGCATCTAAGTGTCTGGTTATAATATTGCACCTAGATGAAACCACTTCAAAGAAGCAAAAGGAAAATCATAGTTATGCAGGCCAGTCATGCACAGAAAGAGATGTAGAGCCTGTCAAAGTAGCATTCGCATCTTCAAAGAAGTAGGACTGTGTTTAACGGGAGGAATTTCAAAACTGCCTCCTGAATAAGGTAGAGACAATTTCCTTGGTGAGACAGAATTGAGAGGAGATTGAATGTACATGATGCATTCAAATGACTTTGAGAAAAAAATATTGATGATGAAATCTCAACTATTCCACCTGCAAGGGCTGCTTTCTAAGCTCGATCTGAGACACACAGAAACAAGGAAAAGAGAATAGCTGCCTACCTACGTCAATCTGCTCAAATAAAAGAGACATTTTGTAGTTTTTATTTTGGTAAATACCTGAAATTTTCTTACACTCCTCAACCTACAGTTTTTTAAATTTTTATTGTTTCTTTCGAATATTCTGTTTACGTACTACTTTATTACAGTTTAAGTTAAAGATAATAAAGATAATAACAATGTCAACAATTAATTCTTCAGCCAATGATATGGCAGACGTGAAACTGGGTGAAGTAGGACCTATTAAGTGTTCTGCTCCCCTCCACATCATCCTGAAAAGGCTGTCTATAAACCAGTAAGCTGTAACAGAATAATATCTGTACTGACTGACTGTAGAGGTGGTATCCCAAGAGTCATATGCAGAAAAAGGGTTTTCTAAGGACCAGCATTATCCAAGAAAGTCTATGAGCAAAAGATGTGAAGCACATCTGATCTTACAGATTCAGATGGAAATGTATATCAATTGAATTCTTGGGACCAGGACAATGATGAGGTCTGATGTAATAAAACAATTTTTTTCCCAATATGGACTGCGAAAACTCTGTGGGAAAAGTTTTTCTGTTTCACAGATCACTGAGGAATACAGTGCTCACTTGGGTTTCTGTCACTACGGAAATATTGCTCTTTTCTGCCTTTGCTTGGTCTGAAATCCTTTATACAAAGTGGATGGACATGAAAAGGGATATTTCAGTGGTGTACCTCCTATAATAAAACAGATAAATGGCAGAAGTATTTAAAATTTCCTTCTAAGCTGGGACTTCATGAAATCTAAGCTATCCACTGTGAATCTATGAGGCTATATTGAGCAGTAGGTCTCCTTATCTTCATCTTTTCAGGTTCCTGCTAAATTGTGATCCTACTCCATTCAGACACAGCATGTTCCCAGGATCCTTTTTGGACCCTGAGATGGCAGAGAGCCAGATAAATAGCTTGAGGTGCTATTGCAGCAAGAAGTAAGTAGCAGTAGAAGAAAGTAGTAGTAAGAAGAAAGAGTCATGGCCACCAATGTTTTAGAAGTAAGAATGGGCTAAGGATGCAGGCTACATGCCAGCACTTGACATCAATACACTTTACCTGAATGTTCTAAGTCAACTTGCATTGAAATAGCATACATGATACTGCACAGTTAAAAAAAAATAAGAAGCTATCTTGATGAAACCCTGCTTAAAAAAAAAAAATAAAAAAACCACAACAAACTAATGGACTTGCTTTCCCAGAGTGTTTGACAATGGAACAATTTCTGTGGAATTTATTTCTTAGATAGGATGAATGCTTTCCATTTCCTCAAAAACCCTAATGGCTTAATGGTTTAAGCATTATTCATTTCTTTCTGGATTGGGCTGGTAGCAGCCCAGTAATGTGAGATCTATTAAGATTCTCAAGAAAAAAAATCCTGGATTTTGTACTGTTTGAACTTTTAATTATGAATTCATTTG
>VYZS01074167.1:18778-34797 GCA_013400695.1 Neodrepanis coruscans
CTCCACAGGGCTGCGCCACCCAGCCGCCGCCGCCGCTCCCGCTGCTGCCCCCCGCCCGGGGCCCGGCCGCTGTCAGCGCTAGGCGAAGCTGCCGCTTTGCCGCCGCAACACGGCTCGATCGTTTTTACTTTCATTTTTTAGCCCCACGACAACTACATCTGAAAGAAAAAAGATAGCAAAGAATTGCAAATTATCAGGTTTTGGTTTTTGAGTTTTTGGGTGTTGTTTTTGGTGTTGTTTTTTTAAATAGAACATTCTTCAATGTGAATCACACTTGAGAGGAAAAATAAACCACTTTTTGCAGACAAGCACTTCTATGGAGCTCAGTAGGAATCCGTATGTGTGTGTATGTACATGTGTGTGTGCCTGTGCAAACGGATGTTCCAGATCTCTGTATTAATGAACTTGGCCATGGCAGTCACTTAATATTGGAATGTTTGCAGCCATTAGTGTAAGCCAGAAAATGTATGATGATATTTAGCTATGTTAGCTCCTCCTTGGCTAAAAGGGCCTCTTCTGAACTCCTTCCATTGACATCAGAAGTATCCTTGTCTAGTACAACCCCTTCAACTGTCACAATAAACTCAGATTGTCATAATGAACCCATATTGTTCATAGAGATTGGATTATGTCTTTTGTTTCAGCTTTGTATTAATGCAGCTGTTTTTTATTTAACTTCAGTACCTTCAGGCTAAGCAAGACCTGATCCTGAGATCTGTATACATCACTAAACTCCAAGTACTCATTTACATTTTTGTTCTTTAGTCTCTCAAGCCTTCAGTCTAAGAGAACAAAACAAGTTACCTTCATTGCCAAAAAGCTTCCTCTTCATACATCTCGTCATTTACTATGCCATCTCATTTATATTCAAACCTTCTAAATTATATCCTGATGTACAACCAACTTTTTCTCTGCATTTTAAAAGAAATCTTCTTCTTCATATTCATCATATTTGAATCAGTAGACAAGTCACTGCCTTATTTTGCTTCAAAAAAAAATTATCTACAGACCCTACTACAATGTCTTTATACACTTTGGTATTCTACCACATCCAATACAGCTCTCAATGGAAAATACTTCTTCCCTTTGGATGGGGAGAGAATGTCTTGACCATCTGTCAATTCACACTTGGACTTCAAATGTGGCTGTCCCAACAGTCACAGTTGGTGGTGTCAGTTTTTAGGATGGGGTTTGATCTCTCAAGTTAATTAAACAAAAGACTTGTTAAACTTCACTGAAATCAGTAGGGTTAGCTACCACCACTAAAATCATTAAAAATGTCAGTGAAACACACATTTCTACTTAAAATCTTGGGACACTGCATAGCAAGTATTCAAATGTTCTGAAACAACATTGTTGAGTATATTGGGGTGCAGGGATATATGGGGGTATGTATATGTGGAGATGGGAGAGCATGGCTATGCATGTTTAAGGAAAAACATATAGGTGAAGAAACAGGAGGACATCCCACAGAAACAGCCCCAGCGTATGGCTGCAAGGGACAACACAAGAAAGAGCAGAGCTCTGATGAAAACTCCTGACTAGAACAGTAAGTGAAGCTACCTATGTAGCTACTGCAGACTAAGTTCCTCCTGTATATGGATAAAGGCTTTGGCAAATCTGGAATGTGCAAACAGTAATGAGCTATAGCAAGAATATTAGAAAACGTGCCACAAACATCAGCTCTGGGAAGAAATCAAAGGACATGGAAGAAAGAAGAATGGAAGGGAGCCACTTGATGTCCATTTGGGCTACTCAAAGTATTTACACTTTGAGTGTAAAGAGGAAGAGACTGAATGAGGCAGCTTGGGATCCTGCTTTCTCTATCAGTTATGGAGCTAGTTCCCATATGTAAGAAGAACAGTGTCCAGCCAGACATTTCTAAGTACAGAGAAAAGGGCACTAAATCAGAACTGTCTAAGGAGCACTAAAATGGCTAAAGGATACAGAAAATTTGCCCTGTACCACTGAGAATTTACAGGATGAAGTATCAGTAAATCAGCATGTATTATATCAGTTGGACTTGGACTTACTGGTGAATAGCAAGCAATGGAGGCCTCTGAGAAGACATTCAATATCGCCTTATAATAGCATCCCGTAAAAAGAAAAATAGTGAGAAAGATCAACTGCCAGAAGTCCTCTATGCACAGGCCTGTGTTTAATATGTATGAAGTTAAAGATTCATGATACTTAGTAGGAAAAAAAAAAAAAAAAGGAAGCTAAAAGTGGTTTCTAAGTCAAAAGGAATAAGGACCTAGTAGAAAAATTATAGAAACTTACTTAGCTAATGCCTGCACAGTGTAAAAATAGCTAGAAAAATAAGAATATTTTAAACATAAGAGAAAACATGTGCTTATGGACAAAGTCCCTTTCTGTTCAGGAAGCAGATATTTAAATGGAGGAAGACAGGGCACCAATGTTGAGATTAAAAAAAAAATGAGAGAGAGAAAAAACATAGAAGAGATGTAGGTCAGATGAAACAAACTATACACAATTTGATGTCAGCAAACAAATAGTTTTTCATTCAAGAGAAACACTTGTGTAATAGTTAACCACTACTGGGAGAGTTTCCAGAGCAAGAAAGATGGGATAGACCAGCTTTTGGACCTAGGCTTTTGGGAAATTTAGGAGTGCTACTGCCATTTAGGCGAACAAAACAAAGACGACATTTTTGCTATGAAGACGATGAAAGATCACAAAAGATGCAAGAAAACCTGAAAAAACCCTGAACCAGTTGCCCTGACTGAGTTAAAGGAATTAAGAGAAAAACCTTAAGGTTCAAGAGACTTCATAACTAAATATTGATTATAAAGAGTACATATATCCAAAAGTCCTAGTCCATCAGCTTTCCAGATAAGGGGATAGTATTTCTTTCCCTTGAGAAGCACTGCATTTGAGTCCTACAGGACAAACTCTTTGCAATGTGGGTTTAAGATACAACCAAGTGTTTGCATTTTCTCTGTGATATTGAGGACAACCTACAGTACTCATTCTAAAACAGAGGTCTAAGGTGCTTCTGGTTAATAACCAGGAATCATTCTCCCAATGCCATTCAGTTTACCTGTGTAGGGGCAGCAAGGGAATGACAGTGGAGGACACCAACCCATTCCCCTTCCACTCTGCCATACAGCAATACCCAAGGGAGAAAAGCACTGTTAGTCAGGGAGAAAAGGCATAACTGAATTTCACCAGTGTCTGGGCTCATCATAGAGTTTTGGTTAAATAAAAATAAGGCAAAATCAGATCAAAATTGAAGAAAATATACCTTATGTAAAGTTGGACAGGCATCTTTTGAAGTCCCTTCCAACCCAGGTTATTCTGTAAGTCTATGAAAATTGAAGTAATTTGAAGTAATTCTTATCCATTATTACAGATAAATGATAACCTAACTGTAGAAGGATCAATTAAGTGAGATACAAAAATGGGTCTTGGCAAGGTGAAGTGGACAGAATGGATAGAGGAAACAGTGCTTTCACAGCTGAACACAGACTGCAGCAATACACAGTAACACTTCTGGCTCGGGCAGTGTACCTGCTGCATGTGACAGTCCTACAGAGGTAGCATTACACAGTTCGACTTCCTCAACTGCCATGTTATATGCAAACGATATCCTAAGGCCAGCTAAAGAAGGTTTCTGAAAGAATTAAAATATTTAAAATGTGTCTGAGATGAACAGACAACTATTAATTTGAACCTAAAGCCAAAGGACTGAGAGCTGTTCCAAAGCTTGGAAGTTTATTGGAAGTATGTTATCAGCCAAACAAAAATTTCCATCAGCATAAAGAGAGGAATCTGCTGACTGAACTGCCCAGCAATCCAAGCATTCACAAATATACAGAATTTTGTGAGACTTTATTCCTATTATAGACTATTTCAAAAATAAATAAATTACAATTGTTGCAAAATTGTCTGTGGTTTGGCTGAGAAATATATTCTGCACCAGGAGACTGTGATTTGCCACTTTCAGATCTACAGAGGCTCCTGTGAATGTCAGTCTTATCAAGCAAATCCTGCTCCTAGACTCCTGTACATTTCAGCATGTTTTAAGAAGGACAAGGAGAAGCCAGCCATGGGCAAGCAACAGGATAAGGACTATTTAAAGAACACATATATATTCAGATCCATGACACTGGATGGAATTTACCCAAAGGTACTGCAAGAAAAGCTGATAGACACAGTTGTGATGTATCTATCATGCTGGTGCTTCGGGGAGGGATTGTCCCTGTATTGGATTACTCATATTTCTTGTTCTTCTCATACTGGGTGGAACAAACTAGTATAAAGTTGGGAAGTAGCAACAATTTGGAAAAGTACTGACACAAGAACATATCAAGTTGAAGCAGATGGCAACTGACTGTAGCAAAAGAGTAATTCCATGGCACAAAATCATCGTACAACCATAAACAAAGCCCTGACAGTGGTGACAGTCATAGATTGTTTGCAGCTTGGCCTGTAGATGAGGCTGTTCTGATCATAACTGAGCATCTACCCTGACAATGTCTTGAACAGATTCTGCAAACCTCAGGAGTAATTTGCTGCATAGTTGGAAAAACCATAGTACTGTGATTGTGCAGCCTTGCACAAGAAGGCAATGCTGCTGCCTTGTCAAGATAGTCTTGCTGAAATGATAGATTGCAAACACTGTTCTAAATAGGAAACTAGAATCTGATTTCTCAAAGGAGCAAGCATTCTCAGGAAAAAAAATTACTGTCTTCTCTCATCTTGTAATCTGCAGAAAGGGAAATGTTGCTGATGTTGGTGATGAAGTGAGACTGAAGAATGGATGCTAAAGCAGTTAGATGCTTCCTATGTATATGTATTTCAGGACTGCATAAAAACCAGAAATATACAAGTGCAACCCCTTCCTCTCTTCTCACAATGCTATGGATGTATTTCAAAATTTTAAAATCACTGAAAATTCCAGGATTTCTAGAGGGATTCCATGACAGGACAGCCTCTGCCAAAATAAACTAAATGATGGACAGGAAAATCATGAGTTCAAGAGGGTTTTGAAAAAAGACAAAGTTCCAAGCTAAAACCAACACTCTTTCTCCATGACCACTGTTAGCTGTATTAACTAGGTTCCGTTTTTTTGGTGAAGTATCATGGTCTCTGTGACAACCATGACACCTCCTGGCTCTGCAGTCAGACTCAGAAAAGGAATCTTTCATTTCTGTGGAGACTGGAAGAGAAATAAACAGGGAATGAAAGTACTTGCAGAGGTTTCAGAGGTTTGGGCTGTCTGAGTTCACGACAAGAACTCACCTGGCAGACAGAACCTGTCAGCATAATAATTCTGCCTCTCAAGTTTTGAACTATTTCTCTGTCTTCTGTTTAGCAAATTGTTCAACAACAACAACAACAAAAAGATTGAAAGTAAAGGAACAGCCCTAACTATGACATCTGGGTTAAACTTTGGTGAAGGTGGCAAAATTAGCCAGTTTTGCCTTTCAGGCAAAGGGCAGATATTTGCTATCACTAACCCAGGTGAGCGCATCTGCAAGGCTGAACATGGGTGCTTGGACAATTGGGCAGAACTGCAATAAGGAAAGAAGAAAGTGGGAATTCAAATGCAGAAGCAGTAAGACATACTAAAACGGACAGAGGAAAATTACCTAGTCCATACTGATTTTGCCTGTGTACTTAGATCTGAAGGGCTAACACATTTTATAAGTAGTTTCCTTGGCATCCTTTCTGTCTTCATTCAGAAAAACTGCCTCAGTACGTAGAATTTTTTTTATTTTTACAATGTCCAAATCTCACTACATCTTGCCCTTGTTAACCTAAGACTTCCTTAGAAGTCAAAGCAATTTGGTTTTATTTATATTTAAAATTTGAATTTTTAAACAAAATATCTTATGTTTATCTGTTTTAGAAAAAATAGAAAAGCTTTAACTTCCCAAAAATGCAAGGTCCAGTCCTTCCCCAGCATATCTGTGTTCAGTGCCCATCAGTAGGCCTTGTTCCTGGATTCCCTTCATATTAATAAAGAAAAGCATTGTAAAGAAGCAGTGGGAAGGAATTAGGTATCCACTTGGCTTTCTACTGAAAACTGAGTTGGTCTGTTCATTTTTTTAAGAAATCTAACCTCTTATTGTTCTGTGTATCTGCTCTTTAAAGAAGTCCTCATCAACTGAATTGATCAGCTCTTTAAAGGTATGCTTTCAGCTATGACAGTCGAGGTTATTTTCCAAGGATATAATTTCTGGGTTAGCATTTCTAGTTTCTGCCTACTCAGACAGCTAGAGCTTTTCACTAAAAGCATGGAAACTATTCAAAATCACGATCAAATCCACTATCAAATATGTATCCACAAACTGAGCAGTTCTATCTCCCTTATCAGTGTGTGCCTTTAGATAGGCATCAGCTCGGATGAATTTCTTCAAATGTGCTCCAGAGAGGATGTCAACTAAAATCATTCTGATTGGTGCTCTGGTGTGAGTAAGAACTAGCACACAGACCACTTTGGAAATGATTACAGTTTCCAAAAAAACACCAGCAAGAATTGGAAAGTTACTCAAGTCTTCTCAGTGGGAAACAGCAACAATCACAACTATCAATTGCTATTTATTTTAACTAGCAGTCCAGGTGGTGTGGCTGGCAGGGGTCTCCCATGGGGATGGGGAGCCGTCATGAATGCCTCTGGAGCAGTCATCTCCAAGGGCCAGGTAGGTGGAGAGCTGCTGCTTTGCCTGCAAGAGGGGTGAAGGGGAGGCACTGGGGCAGGTTTGGAGAGAGGAAAGCAGGGTAACTTAATCCCAGAACGCCATCACAACCCTGCAGGCTCCCTGGACTTGTGTCACCTGATAAAAGAGTTACCTGAGGAGCCCAGCTTGCAAACTGTGGCTTTTTTTGATGGATTTGGGAACAGGGATGTGATGACTGGCACCATCTGCTACATGTTTAGGTGCCCTGCGTGCACCACCAGGCTCTGTATCCTCCTCTCCTCCTTCCAGGGACTGAGCTGCTCTGTCTGTGGTCCACTCCAGCACAGCAATGTGATCCTGAATATGACTGCTGTGAAAACAGCTCAGCTGTGGGAATGGAACAAGCTGAGAAGGCTTGGCTTAGACCTCTCCTCTTGGCCTTTACTGGGATATACACTAGGAATGGGAGCACCTGGCCATGTACCATGCTGACCCTTGCTGATGGACTTCCCTGCATGACCTTGGAGCTGCCTTCTCACCACGGACATGTCCAGTGGTTGCTGGTGGGTGGCTGACACTGGTTATCCTCACTTCATTCACTATATGAATTCTGCTATTCCAGGTTTCAGATTTACTGTATCAACAAAAGATCATTCAGTTCGAAAGGTAATTCAAAATCTTTAGACATAAATTGTGTTTGACAACTGTATAAATGGAATTAGCAATATGGCAAACTGCACAATGTCTTCATGGACCACTCTGATGAGCAAAACAACATGGGCTTTGTTGAAAGTAAAAACGGTCTCTGTTCCTGCCCCGCGGGCCGGCGGCCAGGTGAGGGGGGGGGAGAACGACCCTTTTTCCCCCGCCCACGCAGATCGGGGGGCTGCGGGCAGTGCTGGTGCCCGCGTAGGTTTCAGTGGCCCCTTTTCCCTGGCGGCGGGAGCTGGTCCAGGGAGATCCTTGGTGCGGCGGTTTCGCTCTGCGCCAGCGGCCCCGGCGGCCACTCTCGCTCCCGGGCCGCCTGGCCCTGCGCCCGTGTAGGTTTCAGTGGCCCCTTTTCCCGGGCGGCAGGAGCAGCGGCTCGTCCCACCGCACTGGCGCTGCCGCCCGGCTCTGTGGGGAGAAGGTGAAAGTAAAACCGATCTCTTTCCTACCATGCGGGGTCCCCAGTGGTTGCACGGGAGCCCATCGGTCGCGCGCATGGGACCAGCAGTGGAGCGGCAGCGGCAGCAGCAATAAGAGCCGCGGCAGCGGCGGCTCATCCCGCCACACTGGCGCTGNCGGAATTGCATTCTTCCTTGTGAATTCCTGGGAGGCAGATTGTCTTCCTCGGGGAGGGGGTTTGTTTCTTCCTTTTCCTTTGTGGTTTTTTTCCTTTGTGGTTTTTCTTTCCTTTCCCGGGGGAGGCAGGTGGTCTGGTGGTTATCTGCAGCTGTTCCCCGGGGTCCAAAGACCACATCTCTTTTTCCATCAGCACTAAATCTGTTCCTGGGCTATCGAGAAGGGGAGGGAGGGGGGCGCCCACGGTTTCTAATTTTCTTGAATGTTTTTCCATCAGTCAAAGCCGGGCGGAAGCTCGCGCTGCTAGGGGGGTCCTCAGACCGGCCACATGCTTCCTCTAATTACCCCGGTGTCTCTCTGGGGGCCCAGAGAGAGACCAGCACTATTTCCAGAGCATCCTCATCCCAACACGGGCCCTGGGAAACTTAATTTGTTTGTTTGTTTGCACTTTATTTGTCGGTTTTGTGTGTGTGCGAAATAAACTGTGATATTTGTGTGTTTTCTTCATTTGGGGGTGTGTTTGTGGCTTCTCTCAGAAATCTCGTGTCCAGAATTGCTAAATTTGTGGTAAAACCACGACATCTTTAAGAAAGAGAGGCCCAACTTCTGCTTCCATTTTACTCAAACATCGGAATGCTTGTGCATCAAGAGATGATAAATTCTGAAGGATCTTTATATTCACTCAGAAAATTGTACCTAACAAAAATCCTTAAGAATCCCACAAGTTAGCTCAAAATAGTTACACAGTACCTGAATTTGACACCAAAGACATCTACCTTTGTCTGAACTCTGAAAAGGTCATATATTTACTTGGTGCAAATTTTAGAATACTTTTACAATTGCGTTCGGATTTAAAACAATAGGAGCTCATTATCTAAAACACTCATCAATTCTTTTTGTTGGCTTCCAAATTATTCTAATTATTCTTCAAAATTCAAGCATGTCTGTATATGTAGCTTTTATATAAAATTACTTAAGTCATGAATTGTATGTAATTAAGTTATCTCAGCCCAGCAGCAGAAAGTTATTCGGCCCTAGCAGCGGAAATTATGGTTCCAATTTTAAAGGTTGTAATGACGTATTAGAATGGTCTTTTCCTTTCTAATTTTAGATCACATCATATACCTCAAAAGCAGCAAGTAATTAAACTGTGGCTTCCTTTATTAGATAACTTATTTTAAGGCAGCTAGCAAATCACTAGTTCTGTGGAAAAAAAAAAGCCCACCACAACCTGTCTTTTAATTTCTTAGTTGTGGGCTTGGCTAGAAAAACAAATCCTGTCCATAAACCTTTCTGTGAAAGATACCATTGAATTACTTCTCTGTGGCTGAAAAGCTTATATCTTTTTCGCCTGCACACCGATCTGGTGTGCATTGCAATCAATCTAGGACACACCCAAAAGCATGTTCACCAGTGCATTTCTACCCCCAGGGCCCCTAGGGTCGCTTGGCTGTTCTCAGGTGGGCTTCCTGATGACCAGCAGGCTCCATGTTTCACTATCTCAATCCCTGTAATCATCAGCATCTTTGAACAGCAGCTGGGCCATCCTATGGCTGATGCCACTCAGTCTGCTTCCATCAGTTTCTGCTCTGTGTATGCATTAGGCATGAAATCAAGCACACTTGTTTGCACAAGCAGCTTCATCACCTCTCCTAGATTTCTGGAAAATAGAGATTGTCCTTTTCAATTCTCTTTCAGCTTTCTTATTCCCAAAAGGTTTATCCAAGTTTTCCTCACTGAATTATTCTGTTTCTGTGGATTTTATTTTTTTTTAAATTCAGAATGTTGCTGTCATCTAAAATTTATCTTGCTAAATGCTTTTGCTTTCAATTCTAAGACTCCCACTTCTACCATTTACAGGTAGAAGAGATAAATCCAAATGAGTAATAGACTTTCTGAGCTCTCTAGGGTTTGCAGAAATGTTTATTTGCCATGAAGACTGACACAATATACATAAAACTATCAGTTACATTTGAATTGTTAATAACTTGAACTGTTAAAGGCAGATAGATTAAAATTTCCCCTTTAATCCCTATTCAACTTTAAAATGTCAATGGAAGTGACAGAAATTAGCTGTACTCTGTAAAACATTAGGGAAGGGTTAAACAAAGGAAATTCTTGTTCCCTTTGGCCTCTCATTGCCTGACTAGCACTTATGCTACCCACCACTACTCAGGTTCTCAGGTCAAGGGACGAAAGTAAGCAATCATGTAAATGACTGCAGTACAGACCTTTTCTCCCATCTGCCTGCCAACAGAGAAAAAAAGAAATCAAGTTAAAAACAATCAGTGTTATTTCAGCCATTTAATTTTTCTGGATCTTCTCACATCTCACCATGGTTTTGGTGACCTTTATCTACTTCAAATAGTCTCCAGGAAAAAGCAGGGAGAGAAATAACCTCCAAGGACTGTCAATTAACACTGTTGCATTGTCCTTTCATAAGCAAGCCTTAATGAAGATGTTCGTTTGTAAGTATCATAACACTCCCAAGAGAAAAATAAAGCTACAAGGCTTTTAAAAGTCTTTCTGCAGCTCAACAAATAAACCCATAAATGCCTATCATTACCCTACACCATTTTGCAACAGAAGTAGATTCAAATTGTTTTGATATAAAAAGATACAAATAATTAAAAGGAGAAAAAAAATAGTTATAAGCAGGAAAGTGCAAAGTTGCAGCACTTACAACAGGAAATGTACACATTAATAAATAGGTTCATTTGGGCTTTTTATGGTCACCTATGTGACACTCAAAAGTCCCTGTTCAGACTTAGGTCTCCCAGACCTTAGACATAGAGAAAATCAAGCCAAAGTCTGGAGAAGACAGAAAAGAGCAAAAGAGAAGTGAAGGCTTGGGGAGGCAATGCTCCTTATCAACAGGCAGCAGCAGGTCCTGAGCAAAACTGGAACAAGCATCCTTCACCTGCCTGCTCAACAACTCTCTGCAGCAGATGCAGAGCAGGCTGACATGAGAGATGGTCTCTACAACAACCATCTCCAAAACTGGCCAAAGATTTCAATTCAGCTGTAAAAGTTTTGCAATAGATTATGGCCATGAGTGAATGTAGGACACCGGAAAGCTGAGCTCAATTAAGTATTAGCCCTTTTACAGTCAATAAAGTCTTCAGTGGGTAATTCCCTCTCAAAGCAACAATTCACAATTGTTGTGTCCACCAAAAGTGCTGGACTTCATGCCTTCTACTCACTGATGAAGTTGGGTCTCATCACTTTTCAGTTCAGCCACTATTTCCCAACACTGAATAAGGGTGAGACAAAGAGGAAATCACCAATTTGCCCAGGTACCCCTGAGGAAAGACTTTATAAACTTGCCTAACTTGCAAAGCGAATCCCACCCTGTACACAGAGAGGCCCATGGACACATCATTTGGTCTGGATTAGGCACAACAAAGAAACTTGCAAAAGCAAACTTTTGTGATTTGTTTCTGGAACGCCATTATTGCAGCTATGACTTGCCCTTCTTAAGTCAATGTAAATATGTTAGAGGTGTGCTGTCCTAAGTTTTTACAGAAAGTGAAAAATAATCCTACACATAATATTTGTGATTAAGGCATAATTTATTTGCTATATAGCAGATTATCTGCCTGCTCTGTAAAGGTACAATCTCATCTTGAAAATATATTTTATCCACGTCCCTTATCTGTTGTCTCTTGCCTTAAAAAAATAAACTATTTGGGTTATGTACTGCCTATACAGTACCTAGCACACTGTTGGCATTACTGAAACAGAAGAAACAAAGAAGAGAAGAAATGAATCTTCATCTGGGTTTTATAAAACCACCTAGTCTCAAACCTCAAAGGTTTGCAGGGTGTATCCCAACAGGTTGGTCACTAGTCACATGAATTTAAGAACTGCATTACGAGCTTTAGGACTTGCCTTCACAGAACAGAAGATGATATCCTAGAGTTGAACTGTTCAGTGGCTACAAAGTTTGCTTCATGTGTGGGACACATAATCAGGCCAGCATTCATAGGAACACCAAATTCATCATGTTTCCAAATCACCTGGGAAAGGGGAGAGTATTTCAACTAACTCTATCGGTATTCAGCCAAACAAAATTACATGAACTGCTAAGGAGTCATGTACATTTTTTAAACCTTTCCATCTGTTCTATTTATCAAGAATACACAGTAATAACAACACAACAGAAAAATTTCCCAAACCAAACATAGTCACTCATACATCAATAGGCACCTGTCACTTCAGAGCTCCTTAAAGTCGCTCTCAGTGCATCTGTTATGTCAGAAAACTCATTACAGTGTTTTTATCTGGAATATTACAAATATTAAGGCAAATGGGAAAGCACTGACTGAAACCAAAAATACTATCTAAACATGTTATGTTAATAATGACTGAATTAATTACTGAACAACACAGGCCAAACATACTAATATGGATGCGTCTTTTCATCTGCAGCCACAAAAAGGATAAAGTAAAAAATATTCCTCTTTACAGTTAATCTGACTACATTACCATCTATATTATGATACAGAAAATCTTCCAAAAATGCCTACAGGCTGTAGCTCGTAATTCTATGGTTATAGGTAATGTTACTCTCTCTGTGATCAAGGAAATTAATTTTCATTGAGGAAAGTACCCACCTTTTTTTTTTTTTCTTCAGAAGGCAACAGTAATGAGATGTTGGACAGACAAAATATTAGTAATAGCAAGCTTTCATTATTAACCTCATACAGAAAAAAAGCAGTGAAATACACCATAATAACACCCAAGACATACTCTGAATTCTTGGAGAGGCCAGGAAGGACATATATGAAATTTTGGGAAAGTATATGGGAATGCATGGTCTTTAATAAGGACTCATGCATTTAGTAATGAGAACAGATACTAAAGGGCTTCCTGTAAGTTACAAGACAGAAAAGGAAAAGAACCAAACACAATTAAAGAACTGCCATTGACAAAAAATTTTTGGCCTTTTTGATTTATTTATTTGGCCTATTTATTTCCTCCATAAGGGCAAACACAACAATAGCCTTAAGACCTAGTTCTGTCGAGCTGCACAGCAGGAAAGTGCATGCAAGAATATTTCTCCTCCTTTCCCAGCTCACCGGCAAGTGACAGGCAGGATTGGTCCCTGCCTGCAAAAGAAGGGAAGGAGCACGTCTTGGGGGGCAGGAGGGCCTCTGCCCCAACCACACAGGGCTCAGCATGCACATGGCTCAGCAAATGACATCTCAGAGGCTCCTGTGAAGTGCCATGAGTGATTGTTTTGCAGGCAAAGGGGGAAGCAACTAGTTTATAGTGGATTCCAGCACTGCAGGATGTATTGTGTTTGCCGACATGCCAAAGGAGGATTGGCTTTTCCACTAAATTTAAAAGATGCCCACTCCTCATCACAATGCAATCACAGCCTTTCTGGAGTTTTCCATAAAAGTGAGAGGTATCCTGGGACAACCACCAGGGTGACCATTAGGGCATTCTCCTGGGCAGAAGGCAATTTCTATGATTTAGCTATCTAGGCTGTCCAGTTCAAGGGAAATATTTGATAGTGAGTGCTCAGCCTCTCACACAATATGCTATTCTGAAATATTCTCCTCGGTAACTCCTGCCCTAGACATGAGGTGCCTTTCCCATTACCCTCAGTTTTGCTGAAACTGGCACAGTGCTGCATGTGGTTTTTATCATTGCAAATCAGCCTCTTTTAATGAAAAATATTTTTATTAAAATTCCCAATCAGCTATATGGATCATCTTGGAATTACATCACAAGCTCAGAAAAGAACCAATTTTCCACAAATGTTTCCTCAGATGGATTTAAAAATGCCTTTATATACATTACTTCTGAAACAATCTTGTCACTAAATCCTATAAACAGACACTGGAAATGTCTCCTTATTGACGTTCATCATTGGATAAAGCAATTGCAAACCTTTTACAATGTGAATAGATAGTGGCCAAAGCCAGAATGCAAGTGATTCATGTAAATCAACAGCTCCCAGACATATCATTATGGATCAGGAATGTGAAACACAGTGTTACTATCAAGCATCTAGGAAATGAAGAAATGAAAAGCATCACCTCTTCCTAAGTCTCACATCAAATAGCAGGACAGATGCCCTAACAAATTGTCTACTCAGGAAGAAAGGGCACCACAGAGCAGCATTAATGGGAAGGTCTATATGATTGTGTAACATTCACCTATTTGTAAGTTCAGAGGAATGCAGCATGCATTATTTATTTAGTTGTGCTACATGGTAATTAGCAGGGCTGGAGACTGGAGAGCACAGCCAATTAAGAGGTTAGATGTGCTCCACCACAACACTGCTAATCCCCAGCAATCTGCCTCGAGCTGTCAGTGCCATTTGCAAGTGCTGTTATCTACTGCAGTGAAGTTGTGTAGTCATGAGCCTCCTTGGGTTTTTTTAAATAAAGTCTTCTATTTCTTTATACAGACTTTGACAGAAAGAAAATAACACGCATGTTCAAACATAAATATTCTTTGGCCTTCTTTGTACAACCTTTCATTGCTTTAGGGATTTACAGAAAGTTAATGTGGAGAGGAAGTCAGGTAAGGCAAACAATTTCTGTTCAGAAAAATCGGACCTTCCTTAGAAGCCAGCATTTTCTGCAACACTTTTACAGTAAAAGTATTTTTATAAAATGCCAGCAATTAATGTTGGAGTTTTCTTTGGCATCTTAGCTGGACAGATCTGGCAGGCAGGTAGCTCACTGACCACAGCAGACAGAGGAATGAGGACATGGATCATCGTCAATGGAAGCAGAATGAGTCAGATATGCGGGCAGGTTGAGTGAGTGCCTTGGCACCAGGGTGATGACTGGAGAATTCTGGCAGCCCAATAGCATGCAGAAAAACACTTGGTTTTCAGGATATGTTGAACTACAAGAGGAGAAAAGTTAGTTATGACTGATATAGCAGGACAGGAGCTCCAAACACCCTTCTATCTATGAGAACTTTAGTTTGCTTTCTCCTTCCCTGCTGGAAAGCAAACATCAGTGGAAAAAACTGTCCTACATACAGTAATTGAAGTATGCTCATACTACAATCAATAATCAGATACTTATCCCAGACAGTTATCTCACATAATGACCAGACTACAGACCTTCATGCTGCTTTGCATCAATAGGCTTTCAGTAGCCAAGCTAAAACAGGCACCTTGACCGCAGGCTTTGGGCTAGAATGCAGCCCTGCCTTGAGTCAGGTTCCCTGAGAAGGGATGGAGAAAAGCAGAAATGGGAAATAGACACCTGACTTTGCAAACAGTCCAGCTGCTCCTACAGTGCAAGAAGGAAGAAGTCACAAGTTCTGGGGTTCATAGTTCTGAGGTCCATGTGCTTTGGGTTTACTGGTCAGAAGCCTAGTAGGTGCTGCATTGTAGAGTATCTTTTTCTTAAGCCATATCTCATCTGTTGACTCCAAGCTTATCAAAATAATCTTAAACTGACAAGCTACTTAGATAGCTTCCTTCCACACCTTCAGGTTTTATGGATGGGAATTCCAGGTCATCTCACTCTCAGCACACCCAGCCTCTGTCTTCTCACAGTCCTTTACTCCCAGGGTGTCTTTGTTCTCTTATGCTACATGTCAGCAAAGTGAACTAGATCCATTCTGCCCCTACTCATAACCCTTCACTGTTTCTGCAACAAGTCCTTTCTTACAGTCCTCTGCCTATGCAAAGTCTTTAGCAGGAATGGGAAAAACACACACACAGTGATGTTCTCTAATCAGATCTGAACTAGAAAGAAACTAGAAATTAAATAGTAACTGCAGTAGAAGTAATAATATTGAAAGTTTTGAAATATGAGTTGGTTAGGAATCTGGTGGACTGGCAGGAGAATCCAGTTTCTGGGTGTTCTTTGTTTTTTTTTTCTTTAATTTAAACCTGTATGTGCCCTGTGGGGCACATTAATCAGAAGGTCAGCCTAGGTTTTCAAGGGGATCCCCTTTCTACTTCAGGTTTATGAAAATCAACGAGGATGGAATTTCCAGGTGAAAGAAAAGGCACTTCACTCTCCAGACCAGATTCCAGCAAAAAGACCAGGCTGAACACCAGTAAACAATGTCTCAGCCACAAAAAAAGACAATTATCTAACTTAC
>VYZS01074168.1:0-42125 GCA_013400695.1 Neodrepanis coruscans
ATTTCCATGAAGAAATTCCTCCTAGCTATCACCTGAGCCTTCCCTGGTGCAGCTAGAGGCTATGTTCCCTCTTCCTGTTTCTAGTTGCCTGGGAGAAGAGACCAACCCTCAACTGGCTACAATCTCCTTTCAGATAGTTGTAGAGAGCCATAAGGTCTCCCCTGAGCCTCCTTTTCTCCAGGATAAACAACCCCAGCTCACTCAGCCGCTCCTCATAGGATTACTCACTAGACCCTTCACCACATTTGTTGCCCTTCTCTGGACACACTCAATGTCTTTCTTGTAGTAAGGGGCACAAAAATGGACATAGCGCTTAAGGTGTGGCCTCACCAGTGCCAAGCAGGGAGGCAAACATTTCTCTCATCCTGATGGTCTGACTACTCCTGATATATTTTCCAACCTACCCCCAACCTGTCTCTATGACAGCCCAAAGGTTACATATTACTGCAGCTGCAGAGCTTATGGAGAAAATACCAACACAAGATGACATTTGTCCACTAAGAATTATCCATAGTAGTAAGAAGAGGGATCACCAGCACCTCTCCTTATGGGCAGATGGACTTCAAGTTTGAGAAGCATCACAGAGTTGAGATTTCTTCCTTGAGTGAGGTGTCAGTAAGAGGATGTTATCAAGTTAACCCTTTTACCTTGAACCTTCCATGAATAATTCAGGCCCTTCACATTTAATATTTATCAACATAACCTCAGTTGTCACTCAACAAGGGTCATTACTTCCTATATATGTCCAATTTTATTTGTTTCTGAATCTTTACCTCGTATCTTTATTAAGTATCCACTACATGTGGCAGAGATGCACATGGTCTCTTTTGCCATCTTTGTCCCCAGTGTGGAGATTATTATGTCAGGCCACTGGGAGTGTGATTTGTGTGTGCATTCATTCTGCAGTGGTAGGCTATGAACTCTATTATCACAAAAAATATATCTTAAAACTGTCTGTGAACGTTTACATACCATGTGTGGCAGCCTTTGTGTTGCCTCACTCTCCTTGTGGTTCTCTGAAAAGGGATTTCTTGAAAATTAGCTCAACAGAGAGAACTAATTTAGTCTATTGGGGTTACAGACTGTTCTTTCTGGTTTAGCAGGAGAAAATTTTTCTCCCAGAAAACCAGGACAAGATTTGCACAAGAACATTTTATAAACATTAGACCATTTCTATTAAGAAATCGGGTAGTGGTGTAAAAAAATGACAAAATACTCATTCTTCCAAAAACTTCAAAGGTTCTTGGCTCTGCTGATTCTACTTAAGTGAGACTATCTCTTATTTAGCTGAAGTTTCCTCTGGGACAGAAAGGTTCAAGTTAGAGAAGCCCCTAGGTTAGTAGGAGCATATACCAATGTTGCAAAAGCTTAAGGAAAAAGCTAGTTCAGAGCAAATTGGTACACTGCTTGCAAAATGGTAGCTAAACTCAGAGTTTTAACCTGATATTTCTCAAATAGCAAGTTTTTTCCTTCAAGATTAACTTGAACCCTTCATCACTTTCCAGCAGAATACTTGCACTTGTATGGAAGTAATGTGGTGGTAATGACTATTACCGCTCTTTCTGTTGCCAAAGAGCACAGCTGGATCACAAAAGCTTCTTTCACAAAATCTCAGTATGGGTGAAGTTCAAAGGGACCAGAGTGAGTCATCTGGTCCAACCTCCCTTCTCAGGGAGGATCATCCTAAAGCATATTGCACAGTATTGTGTCCGGATAGTGAGGGAGACTCCACAACCTCTCTGGGCAATCTGTTCCACTGTTTGGTCACCTGTACAGTAAAGTTCTTCCTCATGTTCTAGTGGAACTCCCTGTCCTTCAGTTTCTGCCCATTGTGTCTTGTCCTACCGCTTGGCACTACTGAGAAGAACCCAACTCCATCCTCTTGATGCCTTTCCTTCAGGTACTTGTAGACGTTGATGAGATCCCCTATCAATCTTCTCTTCCTGAGTTTGAACAGGCCCAGCTCCTTCAGCTTTTCCTCATAAGAGAGATGGTCCAGTCCCTTAATAATTTTTATTTGCCTCTGTTGGACCCACTCCAGGAGCTCCATGTCCGTCTTGTACCGGACAGTCCAGAACTGGATACAGTGGCCTTAATAGGGCTGAGTAGAGAGGTAGTACCACCTTTCTAATACCTTTCCTCATTCTAATCTTTTCAGAGCATTAATTTACCTAGAACCCCACACATATGTTCTCATCAGATTTTCCTTCAAAACCATAGGCTATTAGTCACTTCAGCCTCATGGTTGTAGAAGCCATTAACATTCCATTGAATAGCCATTTGTTTCATGTGTGAAGCACACAATGTAAAACCAGTACTCAGGCAGGGTCCCAATTCACAAGTGGGTGATGAGCATGGCATTATCTGTGCTATGTGTACACTTTTTTTCTCTCTTTTTTTTTTTTCCCCCCCCAAGTAGGAAATGTCACTGAATGTTTCCATGATGCGCTTGTTAATATAAAAATTCCCATATCAGTAGCATGTGATTATGAGTACAAGACTGCCATTAAGTCCACTGTCAGACTATATTGTAGGCATGATTTGGTCTAAAAGTTTTTATCTTCTTCCTCCCTAACCTCCCCAAATCATATTGTTGACACTGATGTTTACTGTGTACTTTTTTTTACTGTCTTTCCCCTGTTTTTTATTTTTCTGATTTTTTTTGGTTTTACTTGTAAAATATTTGAAATCTAGAGTTGCAATCTTATACAGAGAAAAACAAAAGAATGATATTCAAGTCATTCAAGACTGAAGAGAAATAGCAAGTTAGGAAGGATGGAGCTCTAAACTTACACCCTAATTACAACCTTAAGACAAAGTGACCTTGTGTGATAAACAGACAAGTTCTTCCTTACCAGCCTTTCTGTCTGTTAGCATTAAACGTATCTTGTTTACTAACACCTGTATCACAGATTAGTGAAGTTGATGAAATTGCAGTCATTCAGATTATTTTCAGTAGGGTAAACTGGGTGTAGACAACACCCAGACAACTTCAGGGCTCCTGGGCTTGGTTATGAGCCACATGCACTGACCCATTTGGGCAGATGAGACAGACTAAGAAAAAACAAAGATCTATACGAGGCTTGTTTCATTGAATTGATCTAGATTCTTAAAACTAAAACTGAGATATTTTCAACCATAATGGCCTTTTCTATATGTTAAGAAATCAACATATCTTGATTAATGATATCCATGAAAGATTCCAATGTGTCTCTTCAGTAACCATTTACAATAGACCCACACAAGTGGCCTCACTGGATTGCTCATACCAAGATGAATGTGAATAAGATGTAGTGAAAAGAGAGATATAACCTTGCTGAACCAGGCAACAGCTGACTTAAGCAACAAATAAAAACAAAGAAAATACAGCTTTAACATGAATTTTTATCCCATACTCTATCCCAGACAGGCTGCAAATGCTCACTGACAGTTCACTGTGGCATTTAAAAGAGAGCAGACAAAATCAATGAGTAGTAAAGTGTACCCAGAACTAGTTTACAGCTGCAATATATCATAACAATGTAGAGAGTTGAAAGCAGGCCATGATTTGCCTCCTCTGTGTGCAGAAAGAAATTTCCTCTGAAGGTATACCCCAAGAATTGGTGATTTTGAAGCCTTACAGTTCTTCCACTTCCGCTTACAGTCAGAAACAGCAAGTGCAGAAGTTCACAAAAAGGCAGTGGTGTTAGAGAGAAAAGTCTGATGGACCTCCCCAAAAAGTGATTTTATTTGATCTACTTTTAAAATATGAACAAAATTTTGTACTGAGTCAGACTTCGCATTGTGTGGACTGTTCTTAGTTTAATTGAGATGTGTGAGAGTGGTATGCAGAGAGAAGGGAGATCTTACTACACTGCAGCCTGTTCTCAGAAATAGCTAGCTGTGTAAAGGGATCCCTGGAGTAAAGGTTAAGTGTACACTGTATATTATTGCTTCTTTTTTTTTTTTTTTTAAACAAAAAGAAGAAAGCTAAAAAGAAAAAAAAGTGTTGTGGAAGTTTAAAAGTATGACCTCCAGAACCAGACATGCTGAGACTGGGCAATATTGAAGACAGAAACAGAAGGGGTTGGATAAAAGGCTTTGTGATATGAATCTCTGTCTCTCCTGCCCTCAGCAGAAAGGCTTAAATATCTCCTCCTTGGACAAACAGATCAATACAAGCTTTTTAACATCTTCAATGAGAGCTCATTAATGCTCTCATAGTGTCGTCTTTTGTGCCCTGGTGACCTGGTGGGAGCCAGGGAAACTGAACTGCAGCTTCGTAATTATCACAGGAATAACACTTCATATCATCTCCTAGCAAAATGTGAATTGTTTTCCTAATTATTCAGGACAGCAGCAAGCAAAAGTGCAAACTAATTGAAAAGACATTATGATTTATTTGAGTATGTGAGATTGGACCTATTAGTTTGGGTTAAATGTTAACCAATGGAATATTTGCTATCTCTTTGAAGAGCTGAATGCTAGGAGAGCACAAGAACAGAAAAGTCAATTTCCTACAATTCACTTCTTCATTATATATAGCTTATGGATTTTCTTTTGCTACTGGAAGTATTGGTATGTTTCCCCTTATAAATGCTGTTATCCAGACTGCGTTCAGGGTCCTGTAATCTTTTGAGGATCTGAGCAAGAGGAGTGGGATGTGGAGTGATGATTTTCCTAAGAAAAATTTTGAAAAAAATGGGAATTTTATATTACTGTTATATTGAATAATTGAAGAAATAACTTTTTATTTGATTCAGCATGAGATGGGATTTTATAAAGAAGGTGTCTTGTTTGTTTCATACAGACCAGCTGAATAGTTCATAGGTTTTTACATCAGTTTTAGTTTATAATCCATTTCCACATAACAGTTTGAAAATCTTGCATAAAGAAGGGGCAAAAAGAAATTTTCAGTTTAAAATCTTTTCCTTAAACTAAAGAAAATTCAGCATATGCATGGGATGAACAGATTAGCAGAGGAAAAAAATGACTAATGTAAAATAGTCTATGAGGTTACTCACTGTATAGATGTGACCTAACTTCCAAACTGACCTGTTTGATTGAAGACCTGAGTGGCAGGGTAAGAAAAGAAGTGCTCTGACATTTTAATGAGGTTGAATCTTCCCTAAACACTGAAAATTAGAAAATCAGAACCCCTGTATATGTCTAAATTTGAGCCCTGGAAAAACTGTAATAATCAGAATCACTCTCCGCTTTTGAAAATTGAAGCCATGTAGTTGAAAATAGTTATTTAATTTATGTAAGAAGTTTGTTCTTTCAAAAACCTGTCTCAAGCAGATTCTTATTATCGACAATGTAGGCTGCCACAGTGCTAAGCTATTACTACTGTATATTATCCTGAAAATAAAACCGTACTCTTAGAAACAGGAAAATTCTTTTCATTTCCACAAATAGTATGCAATTTTTGGGATGAACCATCTCTTACCCAAGCATGCGATAATTAATCAAGATATAGGGCAAAGATACCAGAACACATAGTTTTTAATTAAACTAAATATATAGGGGTGGGGGAAAATAAAAGGCACATAAAAAGAAAATAAAAAAACCACGCTCTGATCTATTTTAGTCACATTTTCTAATCCTGTTTTTAGTGTAAGAATTTAATTATGCATATTTTCATCATTTCTCATATTCCGACATATTAATTAAGAATGCTCTAATTCAATTGCTCTGGCACTATTGGCCTATCCTGTAAAAAATGTTTTCCTGTTCTAGTACAAACACAAAAATGAAGGGGAAGGTAAAAGCAACACCTCAGTTTGCTGCCTACATGTTGCCATTTCTTCTTGTCATGGAAATAGCAGACTAATTATTTTATAGAGTGATAGATTCCCCCATCTGTACAGTGTTCAGTGGCAGTAACACTTATAAAATGTACATGGGAAAACAGTAGTCTCTTGAAGGTTCCTGTGCTGAAATGAATCTGTCTCAGAGCCACAAAAACAAGGCAAAGTATCTCATACTTTTGCTGTGGCTACACATGGACTCTGCCAGATTATACAATCTTTGAAAACTTTGTAAGGAGTAGGTAAGTTTTATGGACTCATATATCTTCCCAGGTCCTCCTTAAGACTCTTATCAACTAGAAGGCATCATCTTGGGACAAAAATAGATGACTAAGTTTGGTTTCTATTGTTTTTGTCATAATATATTTAGTTTTTTCCAGCTAAGAATCCAAACCATTGCATATTCAATATGCACAGGGGAATGTCAGCAGTAACTAATGCAATGACATGACAGTAAGCAGTACACAACCTGCACTCAAATAACCATCAAAATCAAAGTTGCTATTCATGATGCAAATGCGCTAATATCTGTAACTAGTGGGCCTTTAGAAGCAATGTGTCCAGCATCAACTCCAGCCACTTGAGACTAGAGCTGAGTGGACGAGGTTACCATAGAAAGTGTGTCAACTGGACCTGTCTACCACCACAAGTCAAGAGCAGAGTCCAGACTCATGACATCAAGATGGGATTGTGCAAGTGCTTTTGCACCATGAGCACAACCTGAGGATGACACTCAGACTGGGGTTGTATTTGTCTGGTTCAGGCTGGTTTACACTGAGGAGTCAAGGAAGGGAAAGATGCGATGCTTTCCCATTTCGACAATTATCCATCACTATTACTGTTGTGGTGCATTCATATTCATGCTGAGTCCAAGTCAAACCACCTCAAAATGCATAAGGGGATAATGGGAGCATCAGTGACTAATGAGGGCTGTAGGACAGTCTGGAAACTAAAACCAAAAATACTCTGACAAGCACTGAAGGAGGCAATGAGGCTCACGTAAACACTGACACATGAACACAAGGGAGAGAACAGAATAGCCTTGGACTCTTCAGTACTGGCAGATGAATTAATGTCTGTAGAAGTTGCTCAGACTATCATTAACATACACCTGATAAGTATGGCATTGGGATCTCAAGGTCTCCACTGTAATCCTACCTTCTCCTTTTAATTCAAAGGAAAATGTTGTACCTTAAAGCGATGCAGACATGCAACAATCATTTAGATGTCCCCAGTTCCTGTTGGAGGAACATGAGCTGGTTGTGAATCATTCCCTCAAGAAATCTTGGTAATCTTGACTATTTTCAAATTTCTTAATATATTTTGATTTAAAGCCTAAATTAGACTTAAGCCAGAGATAGTGTGTCTTCAACCACTTTTGAAAATAAATGAGATATGCTGATGCCGAAATGTTGGTAAAAGGGGATTAAGAAGACTAGGCTGCTTTCCACCCCAGTGGCTTTGCGTTACTTAAGAGGGATGGATTAATATCAGACTTCTGGTATCTGGTTCCTCAGTGATACAGCTTAATTATCCAGATAAGTGATCGGAGTCAAAGCATGAGTGACAGCATAAATATAAAAAACATCATCTTATAATTTTTTCCCTTAAAAAAGTGTACATTAGTTTTAATATCATAATGATACATTTTTAAAGTGCTCATTAAAATTAAAATTTTAAGTAGTTTTTAGATACTCAGTTTTGGTTAGTCATTCTTTAAAAAGTTGCAGTTTATTTATTCATTGACAGGCACAGAGAAGTGGCTCACACTGAAAGAATTCCAAAAACACTGGACTGCTTGTCCCTGCAATCAGTAGCTTCTCCCACTTATTACCCCACTGCCAATTATTCCATTTTCTTCCTTTTTTCTCTCACTGCCCTGTTGCAGAGACCTCAGCCTTGCTGAAGGGTGATGGGCCACTGAGTTTCCCCTGGCTCACATAAGAGACTGAAAACATCTGGTCTCCCTGTTCAATCTGTAGAGGGGAGGACTGTGAATTCCCAGGTTGCTTCTCAGCCCAGATATTCTTTATAGCTCTGGTCTCTCTTGGCTGGTATTTTTATCCCATAACACATTTGGTATGTGTATGTGAATGTACTTGTGTACTTTCAATGTAGACAAGTACTTGGACTGATCAGGATCTTAGGATGGGAGAAAAAGCTTTGGCACTTATAATTGATTCAAATAGAATCGCTTTGGATATGTTATCTTGGCCCTTGTTAAGTCTTTTTCAAGAATCTGAGATTGGTGTTAGACATGAGTCAATGAGTTAAAGATCATTTCAGTAAAACTTCCTACTGGAAATTTAATGTGATCTATGTCTGCCCTTCCTAACTTGGCAGCAGGGCAGAATTTCCAGATATCTTGAAACTGAAAGATGGAGTGGAAATGTCTGTGTTGGAGGAAAATTATTTCCTCAGTAACTTAGGTGCATGAAAGATAAAAGATTTTTTCTGGGGCAGTTCCTCCATTCTGTAAGTAAGCAGGAAAGAGAATGAACTGTCCATACTCATGTTGTGGGGTGAAACAAGCATTCTTAGCAGTTAAAACGTTTTCCTGTTCTCCGTTTTCTTTCCCTCTTCTGGGAGACCGGGGAGGGGCGTTTTTAGGGGCTTTTGGGAGGGGGAGGGGATGTGGGGTGTTTTAAACCTTGTTCTTGTATGTTTATAAAAGCAAACAGGCAAGCTCCGGACTTCGCAGCGCGGTGTGGCTCTGGTTTCATGCATCCCGCCAGGCAGTGGTGGGTGCGGGACAGGGGGTGCCCCCACTCCATCCTACGGATGGTGAGAGCACCGACCGTCTCCCCACTGGTTCACTCTGCAGTGGCAGTAAATGGGCACAACGCAGCGTAGGGGAAGGGGGGGGGCCTCCCCCATGCTGCAGCCACTGGCGCCAGGCTGAGGGGGATGCTGCTGCCAGCGTGTGCTTGGCACCGTGGCAATGGCCCCACCGGCTCACCCTGCTGGTGTGGGCGTGGCGCAGCCATGGCATGCCCTGTCCCGGGACCTGGTGGTGGCAGGGACCGCCACCAAGCCCCGGAAGATTTTGGCCTAGCTACTCCCAGCTCTGCACACATGTACGGTGGGTTTCCCATGCGTGTGAAATATGGTGCTGAACAGTGAATGCCGGCGACCTTCATCAGGAGAGAAACCACCCCACCATGAGTGGCTGCCGCTGTCGCGTGGGGTGAGAGCAGCCCAGTGCTGGTGCCCGGGGCCCCCAGGGTGCCCTGTGGTGCCCACGGGCAGCCCTATCCCCCTTGGGCCCTAACCATGAAACATTTTGGCAGGAAGCGCCGCAATGTTGCCTTGTGGCGTGATGGCGCATGGGGGTGGTTCCCGGGCGCCATTTAGCCAGTCCGGAGGCGACCTTTGCCCAGGAGGGACTCTGAGATTGCGCAGGATTAGACTCCTATAAAACAGCAATCTCAGAAGCCATCTTTCTCTTTTGGGGCTCATCGGACATTGGAGCTGCATCTCTACTCATCTCTGCTCAGCGTTTTCCTGTGACAGGAACAGCAGTGCAGCTTCAGCAGCAGCAGAGGCTGCCCAGGGGCTGAGGACCACATCACCTCACCACCTGTGGTATTTCTCCCCTTGGGGGTCTCCCTGGGTTTCCTTTCATTTTCCTGTTTTTCAGGAAACCTTGGCAAGGTCCCAGCACCATTGTGTCCTTCCTCCCTCACACCAGCAGCCCAGCAGCCAGCCCCGGAGGAGCCGAGTTTGTCTCTTTTTGCGTTTTATTGTCGGTTTTCTTTGTTTGTATAATAAAATCCTGTTGCTTGTTCTTGATTTTCTATGGCGTTCTCTCATCGTTATTAACGCCCCTAGTGTCCAAACCAGAACAACTCACAATGCATTAAAAGACCCCAGAAGAAAGTTTGGAGGGGAAAAAAATTAAAAATCTACACATAAAAGGCAGCAAAATCTGAATCAATAACTAGAGCATTGTTTGGTCCCATGAGTGTCCAGACTTCTTCAGACATATATATTTTAGACTTCATTAGTTTCTCATAAGACTTTTATTCCTTTATTATGCACTATAACACACACCGGCCAGAATACAGCTAAATTTCATAACACAGAGAAACTGCTTTCATTTTTTTTTTCTGGTGTTCCACATATCAGACATTGCAACTACTGCAACTTCTTCGCAGACTTTTCCCCCAGTTTATCTAGAGAATTCCAGATAATGCTCCAATTCACATTATATTCTATCATTGCAAGTGAATAGCAGTGCAAACAGTGCTAATAGAAAACTGCCTCCCTCTTCTGCCTTCTCAAAGCAAGGTACTAGAATCTAAGATGGATTGTAGATACAAAAGAGAACTGAAAGTTCTGGACTTGAAAAATCCATCCATATTGATAGCAGCCTAGACACCTCTCATACAGTTCATTCTTTTACTTAATTCTGTAGATGGATAGACTGTTTGACAATTGTAATGGGTTAATTTAAAGCCATTTTCCACCCCCCCCGGCGGGGGGGGTGGGGACAGGCGGGGATGGGGACGGTCGCCGGCACGGCTGCCCCCCCACCCCCGGTGCGGGTGTGGCCCCTCCCGGGGGCAGCTGCCCTGGCCCTGTGCAGCTTGCCCGCAGGGGGTGTGTGTGTGTGTGGTGCCCCCCCCTTCCCCCAGCTGTTTTGCAGGTGCGGCTCCGTGGCCGCGGGTGATGGGAGTTGCTGGCGGCGCCAGGCGCTGCTGGCCCCAACCCAGCCCGCCGCTGTGGGGTGCCCTGCTGGCCCAGCGCCATGGAGGAGGGGGACCCGGCTGGCCGGCGGTGGGTCTTGCCGAGGCCAAGGGCGCGGCGGGTCCCTGCCTCCCCTCCGCCCCNCTCTTTCAGGATTGCATTTTCTCATGATTTCCTGGGGGTGGACCGCTTCCTTGGGGGTCGCGTTTTTTCTTGTGGTATTTTCCTGGGCAGGTGGATTAGCAATTTCCGTGGCCATAGCCCGGTCTAAAGGCCACATCTTTCCATCAGCACTGAAATCCCTTCCTGGGGTTGTGGGGCTCGCGGTTTCTAACTGTCTGAGTGTTTTTCTTCAGAAAGCCGAGCGGAGGCTCGTGCTGCTGTAGGTCCTCAGGTCGGTCGCGGACCTTCTCTAATTATCCCAGCGTCTCTTCCGGAGCCCCAACGAGAGACCAGCACTATTCCAGAGTGTTCCCATCCCAACACGGGCTTTGGGAAAGCTTAATTTGTCTGTTTTTGCACTTTATTGTAGCTTTTCTCTGTGTGTGAAATAAATTGTGTTACTTGTGTGTTTTTCTTTTTGGGTGTGTGTGGCTTCTCTCGGACATCTCTTGTCAGTACCACGTTTTTTAGTGGTAAAACCACGACAACAATGAATCACAAACAGGCAAGAAAGACTCATCATGCTGGTTCAAATTTGCATCTGCAGTGGGAGGAGGAATATTATTATGGGTCTAACACCTTCATTTCTGCAACTGAGGTAAATTAGAAAGAAAACATCTTTCAGGGTTGGTGTTTTTCAGTTTGGTTTGTTTTAGGTTTTTTTGCATGATTTTGATGTTAACAGGAAAAAAACAATGTAAAATGATCCTTGTGTGTTGCTTTTAAGGAAGAGGAATCTTTCAGGATTTCTGTATCATGATATACTTTTTTTCAAGGTTCATCTCACCTAGGCTCATCTCTAGTCACAAGTTCCTTAATCAAACAGGTGTAGTCAGCTGATGTATTAGAAAAAGCCCAAGTCCTCAAAACTGCTGTTTTTCACTGACACTCACTTGAGTTAATATCACACCATGGTGTTAAAGACTCTTTAGTGTGAGAGTTGACACATTTTAAAGAAGACATGATTTGACCATCTTCTGCCATTTCTCCCACTGTGTTCTCTGGAGTGACTGTTCATATGTCATAACTTAATGGAGACTAACTGTTATTCTCAGTGCCTATTTATACATGCTTTTCACCTCTAATCAATCTACAGTGCATGTTTTTCCTATGGATAGAGCAATAATATTGTATATCAAAATATGTGAATTTCAGTATTAGGAAAATTGTATAGGAAACAAAGAAATCTCTGATCAGTCCTTTCTACAGGTCGGCTCTGCTGTGCTCCTGGAACTTGAATGATTTAACCTTGTAAAGAAAATATAGAAACTTTCACAGATGCTGGAAGGACTGATGTAGCTGACCAGGACACTTAAGTGCTCACTATGCACATTCTTCATTCTTAGCAGCAGAAGAGCATGGGATCCCTTGGGTACCTGTCCTCAAACACAAGACCATATGGCTTTACCACACTCCTGAGTCATTTGCTAATGCCACCCTTGAGCAAAATGCAATAATAAATAATCAGAAAATTAAAGCAGCAAAAGTGTTGTCTACAGCAAGATTTCATGTCATTTCCTGGGAATCAAGTCATACTGCCCATCACACAAGAGAGAGGGTGACCCCAGCTGCAAAAAACCTTCTCATATAGCTTAACTTGTAAATAGTCTTGTGGACTGCTGTACTCCCATTGGACCATCAAACCTCAGGCTATTTTAAACTGAAAGGTTTCACCTGAAATACTTTTGACTCACTCTGCAATCATCACTTCCTGTCCTTGATCCTAAGTCCTTGAAAGTGCTTACGCTGACCAGAAGAAGCCATCAAGCCCTCCAGTGTCCAGCGGGGTACTCCCATGACACCTCTAAGCTGCACTTAATAATTAATCTCTAGAAGCAACTGAGGTCCACTTCTGTTATCATCATCATCATCATCATGTTACTATCCAGGCAAGAGAAGTAGAGACCAATATGTGAATTAGATGCTATTGCCTGTCTTCTTTTCCTCTCAATCTAGTTCATTTCCAAGGAAAAAGTTTGAGGCTCAAGTTGTAGAAAATGCATAAAATTATTAACAGCAGTCTTTTTAAATCATTAGGGTGTGTAGATATAAAGAAAAAAAAATATTTGTGTCAATTTTTTGTCTTGGCCACTAATACGAAACACAAGTGTTGAAACATTAGCCAGTGAGCATATTACATATGCAGGTATCTTGTGCCTAACTTTATTAACACTACGTATATCAACATTGCTGTGCATATACTTTGATATAATCAATACATGGATACAAAAATGACACTAATAATATCACAAGTATAAAATATAAACTGGGAGACATACATAGAAGATAGTCTCACCCTAGAAATATTCTCCCAGTACTAGCCACCTGTGAAGCAAAAGATTAAATACATTATTTCTTCCTGCACACACTAGCTACAAAAGAAGACAATTTCCCCCATAATTTATACAGTTGCTTGTGTCATTGATAATTTAACTAGGGCCAGGAAATAGAAGAAACATTTTCAAGAAGTATTACACAATGCTTTTCTCAGTTTATTTTGAGCATTGTCTGACTCATCACAATATTATTTTTTGAATAGTTTTAAAGATTGTTAAAGTTTCAGCCAAATAACAAGATTTACCTCTCTCAAGTCCAAAGCTTGTTTTTATGTTGTTTTCATTGGAGTTTTTAAGAATATTTATTCATTCTTTTATTTTGCATTCAACACCAAAATTCCATGGCAGAAATTTTAAGCAGCAAAGCTTCTAGAAAAAAGACACTGTAAGAAGAAGCAACCTGTTAGGATGCCTACCTTTGTGGTGTATCACTATAAAGAAGGAAATGCAAGATAAGTTGCTCAGTGTGAAAGTCTGATTTTAATGGAGATGTGGCAAACT
The DNA here is from genome assembly GCA_013400695.1 of Neodrepanis coruscans. Taxonomy (NCBI): domain Eukaryota; kingdom Metazoa; phylum Chordata; class Aves; order Passeriformes; family Philepittidae; genus Neodrepanis; species Neodrepanis coruscans. The sequence continues at coordinate 13,478 of VYZS01074168.1, forward strand.
ATATCACCTCAAAACCTAGACTGTCCATAATGTATTTGTCATGAGAAATAACAATGAGATTTGTGGTAAAGCCTACACTACTACAATAATCCAAAGATTTGGCAAGGGCTCAATGGTGAGGCAAGGCATTGAGGTGTCTAGCAGAAAAATTAAGGAATCAATCTCTATTTCCCTTACAAAAATTTACAGCCCAGATTTTATGCTGTGTTCACCCCTTATTTGTGGCTGTTGTTTTCAGAAATGGCAATTTAGAAGAGGAAGCTCACAACATGCATAGTTATTATTCTCTGGTACATCAAAACAGCATTTCCATCTCAAGGACTATTTGTCTAGCAAGTTTAACAAGACGTAAAAGAATTTTGAACCAAAATGAAGACAGATCCATGGAGGTATGATTAGAAAAGCGGTGAGTACTTTTTGTTTTCTCCTGAAGAATTTAAGACATCAGGAAATTTCAGAAATATTTCAGAGAAGGCAAAAATCCTTCATACAGCAGTATCAGCCTCTGCAAAACAGGCACTAAAATGTTACAAATTCTGATCTCTCAATAAATGTTTCCCTTTTTTTTGTAACAGATTCACACATTAAAGTTAGATCTAGAGCTGATATAAAATCCATTTAGCTTCATTGAGATTAATGAATCGAAGATGATATACACCCATTGAGAATCTGCCTTTGTGGGTGATCAGCTACAATGCTATTTGTTTTTCTTGGATTCACCACTGATGTTGTTCTGAGTTTTTTTTAATCAATAAGAGCTAACATACTTGAAAACTATGCTTCTATGAAACTAATCCCTGAAAAATGCTCTCTTGAAACCAGACTTCCTTTGACATGGAGGTATGCTTATATGCTGCAAAAATCAGACTTTAAACTGAATTTTCTGCTAAATGAGTCAGTACACATTTGTTCTCTCTGAGAAACAGTAAAAAACTTAAAAATTAGTGCATCTTTCACCCCTTATAAGGGGTTATCTTGGAGAAGGGGAATAGTAAGAGGAAAGAAATATCTCAGGCATACAAATTTAAAAAAAAAATCATAAATTCCACTTTATAAATAAATGCAGAACAGTATTAAAAAAGCAACACATTATGAATAGACACCTTTGGAAATAAATTTCAGAAGCCTCCAGAGAGCTTGAGAAAATAACTAGCTTGCACAGCATTAAGTGGAAGGAGTTCCCCTAAGGGAATCAAAGGATCAGAGGTATCCTGTCTTGGTTAGTCTTTGATAAGTTTGCATCTGTGTCTTTTTCACACTGCTGGTAATAAGCTGAGAGATGCAAATGGCAAATGGCAAAACTGTTTCTTAGGTTGAGAATAATAAAAATTATTGATTTTATTGGAACTATATTAGCATGATTTCACACTCTATTCAGAATGCACAAGGGGAAGTGGATTCAGGGGTTGCTTTCTCCCCTTCTCATGATCTCTTTATGTAGCCCTGAACAAGAAGTGCTTAAAATTGCTTCAAGCACAAAATGAATACTTGCTGATGAAACCAAACATAAACCACCGCCCTTTGCTGATGTTTAACAGTTTTTGACAGACCTAGAGAAACCACTCAGTTTCTTAAATATGCTTAAAATAGAGCAGGATATGTCAGCACATTTTTGTAAGCTAAAAAGTTCATAATTCTTACAGGTAGATGAAAAGTACAGGATTCATCTCACCCAAATATCTATTCTGTTCATGCCTGATGTTTTCTCTAAACTAGTCAGTCTAAAGTCCACTTACAGTCAGTTAAGATTTATAAGAACCTTTAAGGCATGAATCATTGGACTTATTTCAGACATGTACTTTTTAATAAACTACAATGTTCAGAAAAATACCTGTCTTATTCTTTTGACTGTAAAGGAAGCTTATATTGATTAACTCAGAAATACATTTTAGACATACATTAGATGAATGTCACTTGTCGCTTGGTATACTAAATGCATAAACCATAACATAACAGCTTAAAAATTTACTAAAATTTGCCCTTCTGAAAACTGAGCTGCAAAACAGTGAAACATAACAAATCCATTGAAAACTCAGAGAGAAGGGAAAAATGTTTAAAATATAATTTTTTTACACTACTGGACTCTCCTTTGGAATATTTCCACATTCAGCTTCATATAAGCAATTAGTATTACTTGAATTTTCTCTCCATTTCATTGGTATAAATCAATAGTGTCAAAGTACTTTGAGGAAAGCTAAACTATCGTTAGAGCTTTTGTAAATTACTTGGTGTTACATATTTCTTATAGTAAATGAGAATTCATAGGAGACAAATTCTTGGAAACATGTTTAATGTGAGGAAGTCTAACTTAAAAAAATGCAATGGTACATTATAATAAAACTGGAAAATTCCATTTTGACCCCTGCTGTACAGAATATTTAGCTATCATCTGGAAATACTATTGCCTTGTGATGAAAAATAAGTTAAATTAGGAAAACAAGCAATTTGATTTAATCAAAACATAGGAATTAAACAAGAACATTTCATAGGGTTTGTAATACATAAAATTTAAAAACTGATTTTGTCTACTTTATGTAAGAGAAAAAACCCACAATTCTTACTCCTTAAACCAAAATATCAGTTTCCTTCCTGTCTTGTTAACAACACAAACCTGAAAAGAGTAAAATCACACACCCAAAAACCAGGAAGTCATTTAAAGCCATACCCTCAAAGACCTAATTTTTATGGCTCTAATTCCACAAAACACTTCAATGTGACATAATTTATTTAGATACAGAAACTTCATAAAGACAGGGAAATGAGAAATATGTAGAAAAGACATGAAAAATGAAACCACTACAGAAGCCTAAGCATGTTAATAACATATTCATGTAATAACTGGAGAAAAACAATATGCACAGTATGTTTTATATGAATTATTTATTCTACCTTTATACATATACCAGGGCACAAAAATTTCCTCCCAAGTAATTGTGTGTTGTTAATGGGGAAACAGTACAGCACATATTTTTGCAATACCTTTCAAAGTCATAAAGACAGCTTTATTCACCTGAAGAATTCAAAACAACTGAAAATGGTAGTACACTTAAGAATGGAAAAATTCAGATGTGGTAAGCTTTAAATGTGACCCAGCCCTATAGAAATGATTTTAAGAATTACCAGACACACAGTGAACACAAAAGCACAGGAATCTGCCTCACACTCCCTTCCCCATGACTTGTCATCAGAGGAAGATCTTAGCGACACAGAAACAGTTTTGTCATTGACTTATCAGGGACTGAGTTTCAGTCCTGAAATTTCAAAGAACACTTTCAAAGACAAGTGTTAATAATATATCAGAATGTAAATAGGCTAAACAGACGGTACCTCCACCTTCCTGCTTTCCATTATCTACCACCATTTTTCCCACTAATTCAAATACTTGCCTTGTGTAAGGAGGAAGCTTCTAGTAAAAACCAGCAAAGCCATTACAATAGTATCAATAAATTTTTTAATGAGACCAGATTGGGAAAAACATTTGGAGGTGGACAAATCAGGATATCACTCTCCTGGGCTTGTGGCAGGAGCTAGAGGGGCACTGACAAAAGCCTTTACTATGTTTGACAGCAACCTGGTTAAGCTTCATCAGTCTTGGATGTATGCCCCTCTTATTTTGTCCTTTATTAGCCTCCTTAAAACTCATCAGTGACATCAAACTTACAGAAGATGTGCATCTGCTGGAGCTGCAAGTTCTGCACATGTATCCCGTATTCTGCTTGCACTTCTCTCTATTGTAAGTAAATTATTATAATGATGAAGAAGGGAGATAAACTTGTTATAAACTGACTGCAGAGAGATTTATGTCCTTTTTCAAATGTGAATAATGTGTCTAAGATATATCTTCCCCGTTTCGGCTATACTGTGTTTCTGCAACATGGAAAACAATTTAAAAGTATATACACATAGAAAGAGAAATGCAATTAATACTTGGGCATATTGTGCACTGTCTATAACTATTAATTCATTGTATCATAACAATAAATGTAATTTGAAAGTCTTGAACAAATACTGAAGGATGCTTCTATGATTTTAATGACAATTTTTAAAGAGGTAAACAATTTCTATTTATAAAAGTATTTATATAACCTTAGTAAATGTAGCCAACAATACTAAAATAACAATTATAGAGGAAAGCCTTTCCTAATATTTTATCTCATAGGCCATTCTTGCCAAACAAAAGAATCTTAAATGACCCAGTTATGTGAGTCCTTTCCTTTCTGCATCCTGACAAGGATCTACAGGCCCTAAAGGAACCTGGATAGAGCATTTTCTTCCCTGGAGAAAAATTATTAACACTAATCCTTGTCTTTGAACAGAGCAACCTTTTGATTGGTGTAATTGAGCTACATTACCTCACTTTTCTACTTCTGTCACAGCATCCTATAGATGTAGCATAACTGAATTCATGAGCCTCATCAGAAAGGGTCAGAGTATTAATATGTTAATAGCATGCTGGCTTGCAAATTATGTTGGTTTTTTCTTTTTATAAAGTCTCAGTTAATTACATTGCAAGGTTTTGAAGCCAGACTGAATTTTACCCCTGCAAATTTGCAATGCTAAGTGTTCTTAAGTAGACAAACTGAGAAAATTCCATAAGAATTTGTACAAAATACTCCAACCTGATCTTTACAAGAGACATCTGGTTTTATAGATGTCAAATCTCATGTGCATGACTAGCTGTTGCATGCCTGAACACGTAAAATGAAACATGCTTGCTTCTAGACTATGTCACATGTTTGAAAGAAAAAGTAAAAAGAGTAAAGTTAGGAAGGACTTAAAAGCCCCTGTCACTTTCCAGCCTGGACCAGTGTGCTATAAGCCAATCTGAAAACACTCATCTGTTCTTTTAGGTTAATTTAGACAGTGATAAAAATTTGACACAAATACTGTGATGAGTGTCCACTGCACTGATGGGATATGGCAAAAAGTCATTAAAACTTAAAAAAAATAAATTCTTAATTTAATGAAGTCCCATAGGCAATTGAGGATTTTTCAATTCCCATATATCTGGAGTCCCCCAGTTACCATTACCCAGGGCAATTCAGGCTGGACAGGGTCCTGAGCAAGCTGATCCTAGTGCAAGACATCCCTTTGTAAAGTTGTAGGGTTGAAACTGGATGATTTTTTAAAGGTCCTTCCTAACCCAAACCATTCTGCAACTCTATAAAACACATGTGCTTGAGGAAAATGACCTAGGCTGAGAAATGAGAACAAAATAGTGTAGGAAATGTGGAGCAGGGGGTTTCCCACCAAGCTATTCTGAGAGTGATAAAAACACTTCTAATATAAGGTGGCTTCACTCTGAGTCATATGCTTAAGGAATGTGAAACATCTCGGCTTAGAATGTATTCCCACACACTCTTGATATAGAAAATCTCATTGTGGTTTTGGTGTCAAAGACACTTTTAAAAGCATTTACCTTTCTCCAGGTGAATCTTCTCCTTTCGTCACTGTTTTTCAAATTAGCATTAAAGGCAACATCCAGGAAAAGGAGAAAGCTGGAGATGTTTCTGGAGTTGTCTATCATGAAAGGGAAAGTCAGGATCTCTATTTAAAGACAAGTAACTATGAGCTCAGTTTAGCCCTTTCTCCAGGTGATGCAGGTTATATAAAATTGTGTTCCTAAAAGCCAGGGTGGACAGTCTCATGGTGCCTGACAAGTAGCTGAATTTCAGATCTATCTTTGTCCTTAAACCTACCAGAAAGCTCTGCTGTGACCTGAGAGAGGCCATGTTTCAAGGGGCTGGTCTCATCTAACTTTATAGATCTGAAGTGTAACCTGAGCCAGTTACTCATGCACCTTTTGTTGTAAATTGAGAGAAATAGGCATCTTTAAGGAATATATATTTTTTTTAATCTAGCTGAGTTTCACCTTTAGGAGGAACTATGTTTTGTATGTTACAGACGTGTATTTTAACAGACTTCTTCCAGCCCTGGATTTTTGATTTTATTTGGACCTTTTCCCATGATTTTGCCTGGCTGCTATATGGATTTTCTTCACAGCAGATGAGCGCTACCAAGATGCAGCTGATTTGCAGAAGTTCAGGTTAGCTATTTTCTCTATTCAACTGGATAGGAAGTGACAAATGTATTACCTGCAGGTGAACAAACCTTTTAATTAGTGTTCAATTTCAAATAGTTTGGTAGAGTGGAAAATAAATAATTTCTGATTTTGGACTGTTATAAAAATATGTTTATGTCCAACACATGACACCTCAGGGACTCAACTGTAGTTCAGTTCCATAGGTCATGGAATAAAAATATTATTACTGTAAGTTTTGCAGGCCTGCTTCCTCTACTATATTGTTCTATATCAATGGAATTTCAAACATTAAATCATTCTGTCTTTAAAACAGTAAAAAACCTTCCGGAATGTCTTCATAATAATGGTGTTCCAAGTATTCTGAAGAGATTTAGAAAAGGCTTTTATAATCTACGGGGATATATCTTGGGGTTAATGATAAGGCAACAACTGAATATAAGATGGTGTATGAAATTTACATTGATCCTCAGAGATGCCTTTGAGCTACTAGTTCTGAGACCCAAAGGAGTTTGCATCCCCCTCCATGTATGTTTGAAAAGAAATTTGGTCTTTTGCCTTTGTTTCCTGCCCCAATTTTTATTTAGGTAATGTGTAATAACTGGAATTCAACATTTGTCTGTGGGTGTTTCTACAATGCCTGTCACAAGAAATGTCATCCTGGCCTCTACTGTAGTAGTACCTGTTTTTAAGGTATATCAAAAGACTTGCCACTAAATGGGGATGAAGTACCAGTGAATATTAAACCATAATGTAGTGTATATTCTTACAAGTCCTGTAACTGTTGGAATTAAATTGTTGAAACTGAGTTGGGAACAGGGATCTATTTGGGGTCTGAGTGGTGCCTATAGGGGTTGGGGAGGCTCTGCTGTCAGGCACAGGCTTAACATGAGAAGCGTCAATGTAAGCACTGTACAGGAACATCAGATAAGGAGGCAGAGAGAGCGTTTTTTTTTCTATCTTTCAGTATCCTGGAATAACATGTCAAGGTCTCCTTGAGGGGAACGTGTTTCCCTGCAGTGGGGCAACAGTTGCAGCTGCTCAGCCCTGTAGGAAGCTGAGTGGGAGGGGGTCCTGGGTCCCAGGATAGGGCAGAGAATGGGGAGGGCCTGGAATGGGGAGGCCAATCAGCAATGAGGGACACCTGCCACTCAGGAGGGGTATATAGATCCAGGTGGATCATGTGTTTGGGCAGCAGGTCTTTGGAATGCATCTGTAACCTGCTCCCTGAGTGCAGAGTAAACACACCTTAATCATAACAAGGATTTGTTGTGAGTTCGGTTACCACAAGTCAGAATATGAAATGCAGTTCTATCGAGTCCTTACTGCAGAGTTTTCTTCTTATTGCTGTGATATTCCAGCAATTATGGGAGATGGTCAAAGTGTTTTTCACTCACACCTGGGCACTTTAACCTTCTCAGAGGATTCTGTCTGTATTGACAAGCCAGCTCTTCTCATAGCAGCTACTACTTCCATAGAGTGGAGCAGGACAAGGATAATTCTTGAAACAAACCATCTGAAAGGCATCTCTCGGTAGCAACTACCTATGCAAGAAGGAGAAGGTATAGACAAAAGTGGGAACATCTGCAGCCATCCCAGGCAAAGCTGTTCCTCCTTGTGAACATGAGCTCTTAGTGTCAAAAAGACTTTCCCCGCTGGTAGCATGTATTTTAATTGATGATTTTCTGCTCTGCACAGCCTTTAAAAAGCATGTAAAAACTAACAGTCAATGATTTTTTATCAGGTGCTGATCTAAGCTGGTGGTTTTAGTGGTCTTACCGATTTGCAGTATCAGCCAACTAATAAGCAAAATCTGTACCTGGTAAGCGGGACACTTCCACACCACAGCTGGAAGAGATGCAGAAACTTAGTTAAGAGTTGATAGGTGAAAGAATGTCATGGTCCCTCGCTCTTCCAACCTCGTTGTGATGGTGACAGATTTTGGTGCAGCCTATTTGTCCGTATAACGACCACACCACTACAACCAACTGAGTAGTAGTGCAGTAGCGAACAACTGATTACCACTCATTTTAGAACAGACATATAAACCCAAGCCATGCTATCTGTTAGGATAAAATGCCTGGAAGAAGCAGGCATTTGTGTATTTCATGAAGGAAAGTTTTAGATTTAACTACACAAGCAGATTAAGACATGGATCTACAGTGGAGGGTTCAGATCTGGAGCTGGATATAAAGACACTACAGGTTTTTTCAGTGCTGCAGTGAGTCGAGATGTTGTCTGGTATACAGTATGTGCTGTACATACTGATCAAAAGGCCTAACATAATATAGGTATGTAGAATTAAACACACTCTACAAGGATTTCAAATCTCATATAAGCTAATATGTTTCATGTGAATCAGGTTTGTCAATATATATGAGTCCCATTCTGCACACTTGGTTTCAGCAGTTCTTATGCAACGGAATAACTGTAAGACTACCAGGTCTTCTGTGAATAGTTGTTATATGGGCAAAGGATTAACAAAGACATTTATTTCTGAATATTTTGATAGTGTTACTCCACAGTGTGGGGCCTGAGCATCTACAGTTTCAAACTACCATTTAGTTTCAATATATCATATGCCAGCACTTGTTTGTCTAAACACATCATTCAAGAGAACACATTAGTGGTTTTAGTCAATTATCTATTCCATTTGTTTCCTTAGCTGCATGTGCTTTTGAAGGGATATCTTAGCTTGCTGCTGTAGTTCTGTGAGGTGTGTCCAACAGTTAGAACAATATTTCTTATGCTCGCTGAAGCAGAGAAAAAACAGTTTATATAAGCAGTAATGAATTCACGTAGTTCTGCTGTATTTACACGCATGTTTGGACCTCAGCGTCCTATCCTTTCATAATAAAACTTCCCAGGAATTTCAGAGACAGTCTTACTGAATCTAAAAGCCCTGTAGGATCAAGGATCATTAAGGATCAGGCCCTTAATAATACTTTAATGGCTGTGCAGGTGTACTGAAAATAGCTAGGTACTTAAGGATTTCCAGCTAGTACTGATATGACAATGGCTGGTATGTAATTTTGTGAAAAAACTGCTTCGTCTGGGACTAAGACTTCTTTGGTCTTGAAGTCCTTGGGGAGATTTTCCCAAGTTCATAAAAACAAGGGCTGAAAGGACTACTTCTGCCATCTAGTCTATCAGCTTGCAATACTGCTGAATTATTTCCCTTCGATGTTAGCAAGAGTAGAACTACAAGCAGATAGAGGTCAGCCCTAAGATTTAAGTTTCCACAGGACTCTCTTATCATTCTTGCAGAAATTGGCTCTGAAGTGCCACAAAAACACAGGAGTTCTTGTTCTTCCCACTGTTCAACAGGCTCCAAGGAGTGAATACCACATCCTCTTCATTCAAGATCTCAGGATGGATTTGAACTGAAGTTGCTGAGGTGAAAGAGCTTGACAAGGCACACTGCTGCCTTCCTCTAAACAGCTGGAATAGCATCAAAATCTTTTATCCTATGCATCTCTCCTACACTTTATTCTGAAGGAATAATACACTATTGAGCTGTATTTTTTTAAGATAATAGCAAAGTTTGTCTAATTCAAACCAACTGAACTAATTGGACAAAAAAGGATGTAAACAGTCTAGCCTACCAGACTGTATTTAAAACAATTGTTACCAATCAATAAATCCGGCTGGATTGTTTGATTTCATTAAAGATGTATTTGTTACCAAGCAGCTGGCACCCAAACAGCTGTTTTAAATAGAGAGATATTTTTCCTGCTCTATTTTATTGTGGGGTTTCATTATTTTATTTGCACATTTTCAGAGACAATGACTACTGAATAGAGTCAAAATGCAGATAAGCCTTTCACATCTTTGTCTGAGTATGTGGTGGGTCAGGGGAGTGCATAGGAGAAATGACAGCCTGCTTCCCTTTCTACTATCCCAGAACATTATCTTTCAGGCTTTCAACAGTCAGTCATGAGTATAAACCCAAGCCTGAGACAGGCCTACTGATTAAATAATAAACTAGAGATACCACGTCTTCCTTTCAAAGCCCTGAATTTGGCTTTCTGTGAATACTGACCTGAACATTCACATCCATCGAGCAGAGTGGTCACAAAATGAGGGCTCCCTGGTGCTATAATAGTGCTGCATAGTGGAGTTAGTTCCTTTTAAAGACCACTTTAAAGTATATTTAAACTGAATCCTACCCAGATGAAACCTCTACCCCATTATATAACACCTATAATGAAGATAATAGTTTTTGTGTTACATTTTGATAGCAAACCAGATATCTTTCTCTTGTGGCTATGTTGTCACCAAGCAAGAGCATTAGCAGCTGAAGCATGTACAGCTTTTAGAAGGGAAAGCAAACTCAGATCATAAAACAGCTGCAAATTTGAAATCAGTCCCAGGATCACTTTGGTGCATTCAGCTGAGCCAGATTCCCAGGGAGTAGTATGGGAGCAACATAGATTTTCCTGACTTCCAACCAGATTTAGTCTCACTGTGGCCATTGTGATGTTCTCAGTTCTGCACTCATATGCTCAAGCAGGAAGACAGTCAATAGAAAGACCAAAGTAGCATTCCCTGCCAGTTCTGCAGCCTGCCAGCATTCTTTGTGCATAGTAATGTATGTTTTTACCTCTTCCTTATCTTCCAGTAGAGCTGGGCTTTGGGGATACAGGAATGTTTGCAACAAGTCATGACAAGGAAAAAATGTGTCCTTTGCTGTCATTACTCTTAACAGTCTGCAAAACCAGTCACAATGAACCTTTACACAGTCACATGTTATGGATAAATTCATGGTGGCCAATGGCCAGTGTGGCTCAGATTAGCACTTTACTGCAATTGTGAGGTACTTGTTTCAAGAGGTTTCATTTCATGCTGAAATCTCTAACCCCAAATTACAGTGATCACTCCTTGAAGAAAAAAATAACTGAACTACATTGATGCTGACTTATTTTAACTTCACTTTGAATTTTATTAGGCAGATCCTAAGCTGATGTCATTGGAGCTATGCTGATGTGCATGACCCCAATAAAAACAAAAATAAAAAGCCTAATTACAGAAACATCGCACAGCAGTTTATTCTTGCAAAATTTCAGACTCATTGACAACCAGGTGGTGGCAAAAACTCCTAAGAAAAAAGCTTGCCTGTCAGCCTTGTTTCTAGACCAGAGAAGTTTAGGTAAACATACAAATATTTTCAACTCACTTTGCAAACATTTCTGTCTGCCCAACATTAATTGTCTGTCCCATCTGAACCTATGGCCGTGCAGGTTCTTTGCAGACAGCCAGAAGAAAAAAGAAGCAGTAGGTATTATTTTAATACCCATCTATTCCTCTGTAGTTTGAAAAAAAATAAAAATCCTATTTTAGACAGGGAAAATGTTTCAATGGAACCTTAGATTCATCCTAACATCTTAGGCCCTGCTGTGTTGACCCTCCTCTCTCCCTCTGCTCTCTGCAGAATTTGTATGCAAAATCCACAAAAAGATTTTGGAACAGGCCATACATCCAAAAGCTTTTGACAAGGAACAGGGACTATACTTGAAAGAAAAGGTCTTCTGAAGCAGCTTTTCTTTTCTTCTTTCTCCTTTTTCCACCTGAATTCAAGCACCCCTTAACAACTTCACTGGTACTTTAGCCTGTGTGGGCTTCGTCCAGCACAATAAATGAAAGACTGCAAACTCTCTGTGTTTAAGACACTGATAGAAGGGAGAGACTGTGTATGCCAAAAAAGAACCTGTCTTGCTTAGGAAATATGTGCTGTATCTGATGGTTATTAGTTCCTGTTATAAACCAGAGGACAACATATTTTCGTAATAAAACACACCTATTACATAACACTTTTGGCCAGATGTTTGCAAGAAAAGTTGTCAATAATCATTTCTCTCAGTGAAACATGAGCAAGAGTGACTTTCAGCAAGAATTAGAAGAATGGCTTTTCACATATCCACACAGATTAAGTAGGGCATGTAGAATTAAGATAGGACATCTGCCCACATCAGTCTCAGGCAGCTGAATGTTACATCTGGGGCCTAATCCTTCAGCATCCCACCCATTTCTTTCAATGTGCATTAAAAAAAATTAGTAGATGTGTCTAAAAGTATCAAAATATATGTGTATATATATTATGTCCATTGCTCCAGCTCAGTAAATCAGCAGATGATGATTACAAAACAGAGGGAAATTTCATGCATTATTATTCATATTCCTGCCTGGCTTGGAATATGGCTGAGCCTTTTATACAGCCTCCTAAATCCTGTATGTTTTGTCTCCCCGATAATATCCCAGTAGTTAAAATAAATTACACTCTGTCAGTCTAGTCCAACACAAAGCAGCAAGGAGCAAGCCAAAGCAAGAAGGTGCTTAAACAAACATAAAAGTAAGGTAAAGTAATTTTTGTACATACATTATGGACCAAGTTTTATTATGGGTTACTCTTTCAACTATATGACTTTTTGTGAGATCAAAAGTTAGCTGACAGACTCTCAAACTCGTTCAAAAGTGACCATCTGAAATTCTTATTGATATGATCTACTACATTGGTCTCTAGTAAAACCTCTTGGTATGATTTATCTGTTTAAAATATTATATAAATCAACTCTCCATACATAAAAGTACTTCTGAAACCTCATATATGGTTAAGTTATCATAGCTTAACATGTTAATGTATCAGCTCAGCTGAGCCATGTACATGATATTACCTTTTCAGTATGGATATGAACTTAAACGCTACTACATCTTGAATGAAGATCTCATCCACTTGCATTCGGTGTGGTCTAGCTGCATCTTAGAGTAGTTACGGTAATTCAGTTTACACAGTAATTTATTAAATAATAGAAATATGTTAGAATCTAAATCCCAACTTAAACGGTGTTACTTTAACTGATTGTATTCAGACAGTGAAAGACCCCTGTTATTTCAGTTTAAAGGTCACATTTGTCAATTTAAATTAACCCTGCTAAATTGAGATTTAAGCTTTGTCAACAATAATCAGACTTCAGTTGAGTGAGAAAGTGTCCACTCTGCTTTTGTTCCCACTTAGCTACATAATTTCCAACTTGCACTTTTCTCCAGAAAGATGACATCTTTTCATTAACATTACCCTGACTTGCTTTTCTCCTTGTCTGTGTATGCTACAACAGTTAGATAGAGTCCTAGGCAAGAGTATGTGTCTGGAGCAGCACCAGAATAGTAGAGTGACTGGTGGATGTTATCCACCCACCCTGCCTCAGAGATGGAAGAATAACAAAATGTTTTATTGACCACAAATATCATTTCAGCAATGTGGTCTGGTTTAGAGAAACCAACAGCACTAATGCAGGTCTTTGTTACAGTCCCATTTTAGGTTGCAACTAAGCTTGTCTTTTAAGTGAGACAAAAGGGGTAAAGTTTTGGTCACAAATGTGAATTTAACCGAGATAACAGAATAAAAGCACAGACTCAGTTTTCCTGTGCTCACAGCTGTGAGCTGTGTGGCTATTTAGCTGCACAGCTATTTAGCTGTGTGGAAGAAAACAGAGGCCAGGCTACAATACTCTACATTTTGGCATCTTAAAACTAGGACAGTGAGAAAGCACATCTGTCCACAGTACCTTAGGACAGCCTACATTTCATGACATGACAAGAGAAAAAAATGAAGTATGCCGAATTTGTAGAAAAATATACAACTCACCTCTCTGTGTCAGGCCAGCCACAAATATGAAAACACACAGTTTTGCAAAGTCCTAATCTCCACCCTGACTACCGTACACATACTTTTATCCACTTCCCAGACACTCAAATTCACAAAAGGCTCTCCAGTCCCACAGAATTTAGCAGGAAAAAAGAGACAATTAAGAAGAATCTTTAAAAGCTTTCTTTTCATTATATTTTTCATTATACTTTTTTTTTATAATTTCCTCAATTATATGTTGTATTGTGCTATCACTTGGGCTTTGTCAGTTATGTCTGCTAATGTAATACAGTATGACTGACACAACATGTGACGTGTCACCATGAAATGCATCACTTGGAAATTTTGGCAAACATTGAAGAGAAGGAATTGCAGCTAAAAGGCTGAATGTTTATTTTCTTTTTTTCTCTCTCTCTATTTTTTTTCATTTACTTTTTCTTTTCTTTCTCCCTCTCTCCTCTTTTCTTTCCTCTTTAAAATAAATATGAAAACGTTTATTTTAAAGATAAAGGCATAACTAACAAGAGCACATAGAATAATTCTTTATTAACCATGGCAGAAACTGTGAGAGCAAATCAGCAGGCCAAGAAGTTAATTTTCACAACAACTTGAGAAAAACCCTATGCTTTTTAATGTACCTTTAAGAGGTTTCAGTAAAATAATTTTAGTTGTTATAATAGCTAGTGAATCTTCGATAAAAGCAAGTTCTAGTCCTGGTGAAACTGTTAATACAGAGATAGAGCAAACTTCACATTTTAACAATCTCATCCTGCTGGCAGGGTGGAAGCATAATAGCCAGAGAAGCACCCAAATATGAGACTGACATTGGCTTCTTTAGGCTGATGGAAATCAGGAGAGTTTTCATTTGTTTCTTTAACAATCCTGGAAATGCCCCAATTGCTGGAGCTGGTAGAGACTTCCTAGGAGTTTTCTATATTTTACTCTCTGGATTGTAAGTTGTTGCAACACACAGTAATGTGTATTTGTAATAAAAAAATTCTAAATACCTCTGAAGATATCAGTAAGGCAGACCTGCATAATTTAATTAACTTAAAGAAGGTAATAAACTTGGTTTTTTAATGCCATGAAAGACTGAATGTATTGTGCTTGAATGACAGTAGTGTCTCAGAACTACCGAGCACAACCCAGATAATCCCTTCTATTGCATTACTGGCTAGTTTTGAGCTCAGATCTTGGCTGCAAGGCAGGGATGCTCATTACATGCCATTATATATCTCTGCTCTTTGGTGGTCAAAACAAATTCTTCATTAACGGAAGGTACAACCCTGTACTCAACAGTAAGTATAAATAAGAACAAAAAAGTGCAATGTGTGCACAAAATCCATGATGAATGTCCTAAAATTTGTTGGTTTTATTAAAATCAATTGTAAATTTTGCATTCTCTGTATGTGTTTAACCTTATGCCTGGATATTTTTTTTCTTCCTTAACTTTGGAACTTGTCCCTTAAATTTCTAGAAATATGCTGATTATACAAATATATATGTTGTGTATTTTTGTTGATAGAACTTTAAATATAACATTTATTTTCTTTCTTTTTCCTCTTCCTTTTTCTCTTTTTTTTTCTATCTTTAATAGGTCTTTCACCAAAATAAAATATTTCTGCCAAGTATTTGTGCAAGTATTAAATTGTTTTATTATTTTGTTCTATGATGCAAGATGTAGATGGTAAGACTTGAAAGTAGCTCTCCTGTGAAGAGAAATTTTTTCTGCAATTTATCCTTTTGCTTTTTTTATGCTGCACTTTAATCGGTGATTCTCCTGTGTGATGTGCTACTTAAAAAAAAAAATATTCTTAATGAGTAACTGCAAAAATAAAAGACACCCTGAAGTCTAACTGACTTTGTCCATTACCGTGTGAACCACATCATGCAGGTTTGCATAACAAACTCTTCTCAAGAAGTTCGTGGGAAAGGTATGGGGAGGCTTGCATATAGTCTGGTAAAGGAAGGATATTCAGTGCTGCTGTTCTTACATACTTGTACTTTTATCACTTCCTATCATCTTACTGGTCGTTAACCTCAAAAGTAGGACAAACTGCTAGAAGCGTTATTATGAGGCACTTCTAGGGTATCACAGAATGGTTAGAACCAGGCACCAGTGCAGCAGTGAACTTCTGTATTACCAGGCTATGATACTTAGTAACCATGAAGTCCACTATTTCTCACTGGCCAATGTGTTCTAACTTGTTTTCATGAAG
This sequence comes from Neodrepanis coruscans, assembly GCA_013400695.1. Classification (NCBI taxonomy): domain Eukaryota; kingdom Metazoa; phylum Chordata; class Aves; order Passeriformes; family Philepittidae; genus Neodrepanis; species Neodrepanis coruscans. The sequence goes on from VYZS01074168.1 coordinate 29,379, forward strand.
AATGGGAGGGCCTTGGTAAAGGTCTAGCAGCATGTACTTAATCTGCAGTTTACTGAGTAGCTCTGTGTTGCTACTGTAAGAGTCCTTCTGGGGTTTGCATTAGCAGAAGGCCAGAGTGCATGCAGACTTTTCTAAATGCAGTGGGGAGCAAAAGTCCCCCAACACTTGTGAAAAAAGCACTGCCTCTTTTAGTGCTGCCTTGGAATGCAATCAGCAGGGGAGAGGACAGATATTATCATTTAAAGAAAGGAGGTATATGGAAGGGCAGCATTCAGTGAATTAAAAAAACAAAACAAAAAAACCCAACCAACCAAAAAAACCTAAACCAACAACAACAACAAAACCGAACTAAACCAGACAAACAAAAAACCCGAACAAACAAAAACTAAACAACACAACAACCCCCCCAAAACAAAAACAAAAACAAAAACAAGCAGAAAATTGAGTTATATGGGGAATAGCATTTGGGCATTGCATCTTTCCTCAGTTTGAGGGATGCATACAGCAAAGACTAGAGATCCTGAGAGGAGGACTACTGTAAATCATGGAGTCAGTGATCCACAGCACAGCTGGCCTGAGTGGGGCCAGGCACATGCAGCGTGGTCCTCAGGCCTGCCTGTGCTGCCCAAATTCCCAAGGCTGTCCTCAGCCAGAGTGCTGTGCCACAGGAACCCGTGGGTGGCTCCACTGGGTACCAGCCCCCTCACCACCTGCTTGGCATTGTGTTTATCTAACAATACAGCAAAAAGTTCTCATGAAAACATCCTTTCTTTTTGACTGTAGAAATGACAAATAGAGTTGTTTTCTTCTAAGAAAATCCTATAATAACTTGAAAGACAAAAAAACTGAGAAACCCTGCAATCATAGAATGGTTTGGATAGCAAGGGACCTTAGAGGTCATCTAGTTCCAAGTCCCTGCTGTGTACAGGGACATCTTTCACTAGATTGGGTTGCTCAGAGCTCCAGCCAACCTGACCTTAAACACTTCCAAGGATGGGTAACCCACAACCTATGTGAATCTGGATCTGCATGGCATGCTGCGCATGGAACAGTAGAGTTCTGTTCAAGCTCACACTGCTCAAGGCTCCTAGTATTTGAAGGACTGTGTGATTATCTATGCTACTCTCATCTTGTATTAACGCTAATAAATAGCATTTTAAATCATTTAACACAGAATCTGTGTTCTTTCTTTTATAACAGACAGGAATCTCCTGGTAGAATACACAAAGCAGGATGCAGACATGGCTCAGGGGGCTGAGGACCAGCTAAAAGTGACCAGTGCAAGCCTCTCATTCAGGCAACGAGGCAATGAAAATGGGAAAAGAGAATCTGAATGCTCTTCAGCAAAGTGACAAACTGGTGGTTGCTATTCAAATCATGAGCCCTAAAAAATCATCTCCCTCTTCTGAGAGGGAAGATGTTAAACTCCTTCCCTGTCCTTGCATACAAAATGTCACCCTAGAACAATCAAACAGCAACTCCAGCTCCCCATCAGACAAGTCATGGGGCTGTATAGGCTCTATGGGCCCTGGTGTGAGATTCATATGATACAAGCTGTCAGAAAATGTAATGCTTTGGTTTTACCCTGAAACTGAGTTTCCGGTTTCTAATCTTGCAAAGGGGAATAAAATCAGGGAGAGAGAAATTAGTGCTGCTTGACTACTATTTCAACACTCAACAAACCACGTGTATGAAAACAATTACCTGTAGATGAAAGAATGATGGGTGCATTAAGTGAACATAGTAGAAGACAAATCATAGAATATTTCGTTGTCATTAATGCACATAGTGGTTAACTAGAGAAATAAAGAATTAAAAGGTTGGATCTCTCATTAAAACTAATCTAGTCTGCGTGTTCCTCTATTTTACTACTATCTAGTATACCATATTAGCATATATTTCTTTTACGGTGTGGGCTAAGTAGTACTCACTATAGCTAATGTTTTTGACATAGTCATATACTTCTGAAAGCTTATTTTGGGACTAATATTTTTCATTATTTTTCTTTGTTCTACAGTTAATTTATGTTTCAAAGAGCTAGAGGTTAAAATCTGAGAAACTAACTGATTTTTTAGTTCCTACGTTGTTACACAAAATTTCGTCATGGTTTACATGTACTTACTATGTTGTTTTGGATCATCCTGAAATCATTTTTCTAGATTCCTCTTTGTTTGCATAACGGTATTTCTGGTTGAAACAAAAGGTTTCTTCAGCCCAGAACAAAATGTTTCCATTAAATTTGGTGTATTTTTGATTAACTAAAAAGAGCTTAGGAAATGAAAGGCTACCCTCATAATGAGACTTAAGTACTAACCACAAGACTCAGAGGGAACTACACTTCTGTCAATGAGGCCAGTTCTGAGGGGTGATTCTGTGATGTGGAAATGTTTCAAACCTCTATTTTCATGATTCAGCACAGAGTTTGGGATTCTTGAGTATTCTGACTGTTGCTTCTGTCTGATTTAAGTATTCCTTAAGCCACCTTAAGCTGTTTTTCCATGCTCATCTCTTATGGATGCATGTGTTACTGATTTTTGCAATTTAGGTGCTTTGTAAAAGAAAGGAGTATTTTGCACAGTAAAGCAGAAGCCCATTACAGCTTATTGTTTGGGAAGGCACAATCTTAAATTCAGAGATTCTTTCTCAGAATCTGAAAGCAGTATGGTCACTCTACCTTCAGGATGCATCTGAGCTACTAAGCTCTGCCTCTCAGGAGGGGTGGTGCATTGCTGCCTCTGAAACTCTTCTGGTCCCATAGTTAGTTTACAGGTCTGGCACTTCTATACCACGCTGAGTTGGGGTTGGTATATAGTAGTTAGGAAGGGCAGTAATTAAGTATTAGGCCTGTCCCTACTTTCTCCAGGCACATGGACAAGAATATGTACAACCTCCCACTGCCACCCTGTCCACTGCAATTAGGTATGTCCTAGGTCATGTCTTCTGTTCCCTCATGGAGTTAGCCTTAAAAATCTCAAATTCTGAAACACTTAAGAAAACTGTTTTCCTATTTTCCCATTTTTAGTCTTCTTTCTTTTTTTTTTTTTTTTTACCAAATACAGCAATGCAATTTATATGCAAACACCTGCTCCATCTTAATATTTGAATAAACTTCTCTATGAGGACAGTCAGGCAGTGAAATTGGCTGCCTGGACAGGTTGTGCAGCTGCCATCCTTGGAGGTTTTCAAAACACAACTGGGCAAAGGTCTGAACAACCTGGTTTCATGTGTCACCCAAATCTGAGTAGCAGGTTGAACTAGAAGCCTCCTGATGTCCATGCCAACCTGGATTACCCTGTGACCGCAGGGTCTAGACTTTCAGTTCCTTCTACTACACCAGCTTCATTGGGAACTTCAGTTTACCAGCATTAATATGAGTAGAAACAGATTAATAAGATCAGGTCTTGCACTGCTGTAAAATGGCAAGCAGCCACTGAAGAGGCAGCATTACCCAGAGATTAAGACCCATGTCAAGCCTCAAAAAATTTAAGTATCACCTGAGTAAGGCTCTTTTATCTTCTTTGCCTATCTGTCTCTTGCCCTTTTTTTCCCTTCATATTTCATCAGGGACATTCTTTGGAAACAGCTGCCTCATTGCAAGGCTATAATAAAGCTGGGTTTCAATTTCACTTGGGATTTTGTGGCTTAGTTATTAGGTAAATAATAACAATTCAAGACTTTCAGTGGATATATGCCAGTTTGTACCCTCTTAATGGATAGTTAAGGCCAGAATGATCATGTACTCTCTAATTATATACTCTGACCTCCAAATAAAAACTTCACTCAGTCCTACAGGCAGTGCAAATAATTACTTCAGGTTTGAGGCCCTGAAATAATATACTCTTTATTTTTCCAAAATAAACATCTACGAATTTAAATTTGTCACCTTAGGATGTTTAAGAACAGGTTACAAAAGTCAACCCAATATTAAATGTTAAAAAATGGCCTATCCATCAGCCTCAAATAGTTGGTATCTGAAAGTATATTCAGGTAAAATAGAACTAGTTTTAACAAAGATAGGCATCTTTAAAAGTTGGCTAGTGACTGGGAAGGATGGCATATTTCAAGTATTTGCTTGAAAGAAATACATGCAAGTGTATGGGCTGTCCATCTGTATCCATGGGACAAAATGGGATCCTGACAAAGTGGGATTGCTGTAGAAATGTGTACCTACAGCATTCACATTTGAAAAATGATACTGCCTGTCCGTCTGTCTCAGGAGAGAAGCATGGATCACACTGCAACACTGCAGAAAGGTAAGGCTTGAAGTTATAAAATGGGTTAACTTATCACTCACCCTGGCAGACTGCAAATATAGTAATATCCTCTCTTGCTGTGGTTCGCAATGAGGTATGTAACATAGTGCTATATTTGCTCAGTGTCAAAAAAGGAAAATTCCTCCTGCATATTTGCCATTAGAAAGCAACCCAACTGCATGCTCAGTAAGATCATTTGTTGTTCAAAAACTTTGCAGGTCCTACACAGAAGATTTGTAAACTCTGTCCTGTCATTCCTTGCTCATATGAAAAGCCTATTCAGCCAATGAGTTAGCTTCAAGGCATTCAAAATCAAAGACTGATAGTTGAAAGAACCCACCCCTCCTAAAGTCATACCTTATAAACATATATGCCTATCTTGCACGTGTATAGACAGATGAGCATGACCAAACTACGTTAGCATCTATATCTGGTTTATGGGAAGGCATATGACTTGCAGAAGCTGACAGGCAAGTCCTCAATTGTGTATTTAGACTGTTTGGATTTGTGTTTTAATTGGAGTGGTGTCATATATTAGGCATAAGTCATGCTTCTTTTACACAGTTCAATTAAAATCCTGTGTTCAGAAACATTAGGTAAATTGATGGTTCAAAGCTACTGATGAATGGTTAAAAATATTTCCAGGTAGCTTTGTGGTCACTTATATCTTCCATATAGCATAAAATATTTTCTAATAAGGCTTTAAAATAACATACAGAAACTTCTACGTACTATTTCACTAGTTTAATTGCAGCAGTTTGAGATGTCAGTGGCCATGGAAATCCTGAGTAAGGCCTGGGGGGAGAGAGAGAGAGAGAAAGCTCCCTAAAAGAAAAAGTGTGGGAGGTGGAAAGCAAAGTTAAAATTCATCCAAGGAATTAGTCTCAATTTCAGAGTAATATTCATAGACCATTTAGAATGTCATCATGCTTCTTAAAAACTGTGATTGATGGCATCTGTTGGAAGGATAATGTAACATGAAAAAGAATATTTGACTGTATTAGATTACTTATTCCATTCTTTCCTCACCCCCCTGCCACCACTTCCCCTTTCCAAACTTGCATGTGTATGGGAATCGGGGAACTGCTGGAGGCCAAGGGTCCTGTAGGTAAGAATTGAAAAGGCATCTCCGAATGTTCTGCCACTGTGTCTTATTTTCCTCTTCACAGTTTATTTCACGCACACACAAAAACCCGACAAATAAAGTGCAAACAGACAAACAAATTAAATTTCCCAGGGCCCATTTTGGGATGAGGACGCTCTGAAGATAGTGCTTGTCTCTCTGTGGGCCCCCGGAGAGATGCCGGGGTAATTAGAAGAAGCACGTGGCCAGTCTGAGGACCCCCTTAGCAGCACGAGCTTCTGCCTGGCTTTGACTGAAGAAGAAATACTCAAGAAAAATTAGAAACTGTGCGTACGCCCCTCTCTCCCCTTTCCCGATAGCCCAGGGAGGGTTTTAGTGCTGATGGAGGAAGAGATGTGGTCTTTGGACCCCGGCAATAGTCGCCAATGATTGCCAGACCACTCACCCCCGGGGAAAAAGAAAAAAAACCACAAGGAAAAAAAAACGAAAGGGAAGAAACAACCCTCCTCCCCGAGGAAGAAAAATCCACCTCCCAGAAATTCACGAGGAAGAATGCAATTCCGAGAAAAAGGAAGTACACCCCACCATAAAGAGAAAGGAAAAAAAAAAAAAAAAGACTACTACTTACTACTACTACACACACTGCTCCCGACTACTACTCCACCTCATGAAGGAGATTGGTTTTGCTGACTGATGACAGCTCAAGTGGTGATTTCATAGTGTGATCATGAGTGAAGCAGGTGATGTAACTGGAGCAACATTACTGAAGTTCATTCTAAGAGTTGTGGATGAAAAAATCCCAGATTCTTTATTTTGCAAACATTTAAATCAGCGTTTTATTTCTGGCTATTGTAATTAATATTATTACAGACTACCTATATTATTAACAGACTTAAAGAGATTTAGTGGTATTTCTTATTTTTGAAGTGACCCTACCTTGCCACTCTATGGAGACAGGAGAAAGTAGCGACTTAGCAACATGTAGAAATGAAGGACTTGATGCCCACACTTCTCATGACCTTCCTTTATGTTTTCCCTTCTTATCTGTGCAATCTTATATATTGGTGAGGTTTCTTCCCTTTATTGCCTTTCTTCTCAGCCTGTTCCCCCTTCTCCCTAACTTCTCAAGACTGCTGAAAAGGATACCACATAACAAGACTCCTCTCAGCAACTGCCACAATCTCTGTCTTGCTCTGTAACCTCTGCACTTGGTGCCATTTGTTGGCCTGCAGTTTTTCATGTAAGAAAAAAGTCACAGGCATTTGGTAGTCACAGAACAAGCTATCAAGGGCGATCCAGACAGAACAGTCTTGGAATCTCCAGATCCACTGCGGAGGCTTGCTGGGACTTTCCCTTGTGTCCTAATTCCCCTCTGGAGAAATCATCGTGGTTTGAAGGATGTCTCAAGTATGCAGGCTGCCAAGTTCCATGGCAGTGCCTGAACAGGTCATGAAATGATTCTGCACATTTGAGAGAGTAATGCAAAGCTCTCCAATGGCAATAATATACAGGAACTCCTCCCCGCCTTCTGTATTTGCCATAGTAAACTGGAAAACACCTGTCACCTGCAGGCAGGTACTTCAGTAGAAAAGCATGAGAGAATATGTCAGTGCCTCTAAAGGGTTATCTCTGCAAATTCATTTTTCAGCCTAAAGATGGAGAAGACACGATGGCAGAGTAGATTGGGATAATGTGGGTAGGACCATAAAGGTGTTACAAACCAGGAGCTGCCTTTGAACCTGTTAAGAGCTACCCCTGTACTTCACTTAATAGGCAGACACAAAACTGAGAGGACTGAGCCCTCCAGGCACAATATTTCATGGGAAGAACACCTTCAAGAGGCGTAGAGTAATATTGTTTATCAGGACAGGTTTCATGCATAAATGATACTGGCAGCTACACTGAGAACGCCACACTGGGGTTAAGAAGAGCACTCTCACCATCTCTAGGTTCTCGCAAGGGGATTCAAGGTTTCCAACCAGAAACACACAGCAAAATGCAGATCTTGCAAACTCACAAAAATTGAGACTGAAACAAAGGTCGGTGTGAACCCTTGTGAACTACTGTTAATCTCTGAGATTCTCCAATTGTGCATTTTAATATAATGGAAAGTTTTTAGCTTTAGTAGAGCTAATCAGGACACTGACTTGATCCTATACCTAGAGGATCAAAAACCTTTTATCTCCCTTGACACTTCAAGCAGAACCTCAAGATAGTCAAATCCAGTCCTGCAGGGTTTTAGTGATCGAAATTCTGTGTTTGCATGCCTATTTTCCTGCTGATAACTCAGAGTTGTCAGGACATAAAGACCTTAAAATGAGCACATTTCTAGATGACCATCAGTGTAAAATTAATCCATTAAAATTTTCAAGATGCTGCTTTTGGTTAGTTAAAAGATGCATCAAAATCATTCTGTTGTTTAAAAATAGATTTTTTTTTTTCCCTTCAAGGAAAAAACAAGTTTATTTCTTCATCTTTGATTTATGATAGGGGGTGTGTTGCTGTTATAACATTCTGTTGACACCCCAAATGGGCTTGCTGATAATTTGACTGTAACTGCAGGTAAGCCAAGTTAAAGTCAATGAGAACTGTGCTAGGAATGTGTAAAGTAGTAAAAAATTTTAAGCTTCATGAAAAAAATCTGACTCTAGATTTTTCAGCGCAAACATTCAAAGACATCTTTTGACTGCACCTCAATCCCCATATGTAAAATTGAGATGATAACAGTGCCTTGGCTCACAATGTTTCTGTAATGATCAGCTCGTTCAGTTTGTACCGAACAGAGGATCAGAACTGCCAGTGCCCTGAAGCTCCAATCTTTTACATCAGACAGTGACCTGGCCTCAGGCAGAACATCATTCATGCCAAGAATCCTTCTTAATTGGTGGCCATGTAACAGTGACATGTTGAGCTAGTTGTGCTGTGATGCAATGTACCGTGAGACATGTACATTCTGAGATAAAAAATGTGTTGCAATGAAACAGATTCTTGTTTTTACATCAATAATTACATTTTGATTGTGGTTTTCATTTTGTGAACATAGTCTTGAATGAGCAATTCCTGTGTTCACAAAGCTTGGAAAAAGCATGTACAGTATTATAGGAAGCAGCGGGAGCTACCTGATTTGAATTCATAAGTTCCTTTTATACCTTTTTTCCATAGTTTTTAATAGGTAAACACTAAGAATGAATGATTTGCAATCATCACCTGTGTAAGGCTTGCTCTATATGCATGGCATAGTTTTCCCATGGAAAGCCTTGTCTGGAATGCAAAAATTTACTTGTGAAAAATTATACATATAAAATTTCCATCATATTTCCAAAGAAGGATAGCAAGACTGCCTCTGCCAGATTGGCTTCAGAAGTCCCAAATCTGCAATGCTTGCTTGAATGAATGTGTTTTGTTTTTGTCAAACTTTCCCCCCCACCATCCAACTTGTACAAACTCTTTGCATATTTTTTTAATACACATGAATAAAAGATATTTCTGTGGACTGATGTAGTACACAGGCTTTCCAGATCAAATGTTTTCCTTCTCCAGGTGAAATGTGGAAATGAGAGATAGTGTTGTCATTATACTGTATTATTTGTTTGTTTGAACAAATATGGCCACAGCAATCATTTTAATCGATTTTCTAAGAATAACAGGGTGGGGTTTTTTAAACAGAAACCAATAAATGCAAAATTTTCCGTTAAGCTTTCAGTGAAAAATATTCCTCCTTCAACCTCATGTATATTAAAGTGCACAAAATATGCTGACTAGCATAATGCAATAAAAGTGATTACTGGGAGGCAGTGGAGGTGATTAAATATCACACAGCATTCAGTTACCTGAAAATATTATGCATCCAACACTCAAGAGTGGAGAAAAAAACCCCAACAAACAGACATCAGAACAAACAAGTTCCTTGGAAGTTTGCAATTCCCAGTCAGCCACCCTGTTCTATACATGGTTTCTGGATGGGGTTTTAATGGATGCATGACAACAGCAGGCGTTGTCTAATACAATGTGAAAAACTTCATCATTAGAAGGGAGGCAGATGTATGTCCACTGTAACACACATATTTTTGACAAGGAAGGTTTAGATTCTCCTGAGAAAACAACACAGGCAAAGAATCTGCCTGTTTACAATTGACATGGTTAAATATTGAGGAGGTTGTTCAACTGGTTTCTGAGCAAACCGGAGAATTTACTGTTGGCACTGGGGAGACTAATTCCTCGCTTGACAACTGACTGACTTAGCCACACATTTCTAAGTTCGAAATAAGGTAATGATTTAAAGCAGGGAAAAACCATCAATTAGTTATTTTCAAACTCCCTCGAGATATTGAAAGTATGGAAACTATTATTTGCAGTGGGGAGAAGTAACTTAAGTCTTAGAGCAGAATATGTTGATGATGGCATGAAACTTTAACAAATACAAGATTCTTTGGTCTTTTTACTAAATTTATTGCCAATATGGGTGAAATCTGAGGAGGGAATATGAGTAATGAACCACAGATCAGAGAAATCCCTATAGATATTCTTCTGTTCATTAGAACACACATTCTCTGTTGAAAATGTATTGGACTTGATTCTTTTTACTGGACCTCTTCCTCATATACTCCATCTCCCTATAGTGCCAGACGGCAGTTCTTTGTCTCATTGCAGACCCCCAATTTTAATGCACTACCAGCATGCCAATCTAGTTTATTTTAAAACTCACTGAACCTTAATTTATTCCAGATCTTGCTTTAAATGAGAAGCATGAGAAGAGTAACTTAAACAATGGGCCTGGTCCCAGGAGTTCTTGAACACCTCCAACTTCCTGCTAGCTTCAGTGAAAATTGTAAGGTCTTAGCTCACCTTTTCCAAGACCTAACTTCTGATTATTCTTCAAAATATTAAGTTGTCTCTAGACCACTGCTCTTAGGTCTTCTCAATTTCTTTGCCATAAATACACTCCACCATATTTTACTGAAACATTCTGCATTTCAACTGTCTCACAACCCTATGAATTGACTAATTTGGTCAAGATTTGTGTAATTAACATTTCACTACACAGATTTCTCCTTCCTGAAGTCCTGAACAAAGTTATAGTTCAGAATTGTTTGATTAAAAATGTGGATTCCTAGCTCCCTATACACAAAGACATATGCTTAATTAAAGTCACACTGGCCAAATAGGAAGAGCTATGCCCTGCTGCTCAGACCTGAAGACCTGTATCCATCCAGACATGGCAGAGTAACTCCTTGTCTCCTTATGCTCAGCTTTCTTTTGGATCCAGAAACCCACATCTAAATTCCCTGGAAGGAGGAGCACAGCTATAAATCAGTACTCTTGGCATTTCCCTGTGCAAAAAAAGTTTGCATGGTACTCCAAGAACCTTTTATGCATGCTACCAGGTACTATTTTAATCTGTAGTTCAAAAGCTCCCCTAAAAAAGGAATTCCCAAGTCAGAGATTTATTTGCATCATCTAGTGGTAACAAATGTTGAAGAAGGATTGAATGAGACCATATTTTGCTTGAAAGATTAAGACAAATTGCAAAATCATCCAAGTTTAGTGAAAGTCGGTCTATCGCTGTTTATTCACTGAATTATGTAACTTTTGGGTTTCAATGAGGAAAAAAGTCATATCCGACTTGTCTTAAAAACAATTTAACAGGGTAAACAAAAAACATCATCCTAAAGTGCCTGCTCTCAGAAAAGGCTTCCAAGTGCTTTATAAGCTGAAGGTCAGAAATTATTCTGAAACCACAGTGTAATAGTGGAAATTTCAGATAGAAGTATCTTGGCACAGCTCCTCCTTACGTATTCAAAAAACTCAAATGTTTTTAGAAAGTATTGCGTAGCTTCTTGGGGTTTTTAGTCTCTGCAGTATAGATATAGTTTCTGAGCCTTTGTACTTTGTTTGGACTCTAGGGGGCGCAACTGAGTGACAAGAGACTTAATAAAAAAGACAACAACCAAAACACTTCAACTAGGGGCTATGCAAGCTGTAGAACCCCACCATATGCATAAACCAGTTGCGCAAAGAACAACCCAACAATAATATGCAAGAGAAAATAATCAACTATGCTCCTCTGGGCTGGCTGCTGGGCTGGTGGAGCAAGGGAAGGAAGGAAGGCTGCCTTGTGGATGATGCTGTAAAAAAAGGCTAGTGAAAAGGAACCCCAAGGGACCCAAGGGGAGAGAGATACCACACTCGTGTCACCTGCGGGTGGTTCCCTGCTGGCACTGCCTGAGCTCTGGTGACGCCGCATCGCAAAGGACTGAACAGAGGGGAGTCATGCCTCTCTCAGCACTGAGAGAGCTGAAAAGAGATGCAGAACTTCTGTTTCTGCTGCCTCTATAGTGTGCCAGTTCTCAGGTTTTCTCGTGACACCCTTCCAGGGCATGCTGCCTCTCCATTGGACAGCAGCAGTGGGCATTGGCACCTCTCCAAGACTTCACCACAAGGCAACATGGCAGCATTCCCGCCAAAATACTTGTGGCTTTACTCGCTGGGATAAGGGGCCACTGCCGCTGCCCTGCCAGCACCATGGGGCACTTGAGGGCCTGGGGGGCCAGCTGCGGGGGCCACAAGGGGGGCTGCCGCCTCCACCTGCCCCCGTCTTCTGTAGCCACAGAAGAGTCCATGCACTCTCAGCAAGGTCACAGGGGAACAGACGGGGGCAGCTCCGTCCCAATCCAGCACACTCCACGGGGCTTCGGGCCAAGCTGGGCCAGCCCCGCAGTGCCCTGGTGTGCCCTGCAAGGCACCAGGATGGGGCCAGGCTGGACCAACTCCATGCTTCCTGGGCCCACACTGTGCCTGGGTAAGGGCAGCTTTGTGCCCAGCCCGGGGTGGGCTGCACCACCAGGACCAGCAAAGTCGCCATGCGCCCTAGCACTGATTGTGCATGCCAGGTGGGGGCAATCGCTGTGCCTGCTGCTGCTCTTCTGCCTGCAGACCCGATGAGCTGCACTGGTCTGACCTCCTGGCTTTGCTCATCCGTCCTTCTCTCAGGAAAAGCAAAAATAAGTTTTAAAAGACAAACCCCCTCCCTTACCCCTGGGAAATCCCCTGATTCTAACCCACAACAGCCTTATTGTTAATACTATTATTATTAATTGAGGCTGCTGTGGGGATCTAATGACCGGAAACAAAACTAAGAGACAACAAAGTTTAGGGCTATATATTTCTTGCATTTTTTCTTAATATTCTCCATGCTATTCTCTTTCATATGAAAAGTAAAATCACCTGAGAGTGGCCTTCAGCATTAAAACAATGCCATGCTGAGGCTATGTTCAAAGACAGTAAGACAATGGCTTTGATTGTTTGTCATTTTTCCTTATAGGATGATAGCTTTAAATAGTATAGCTGTAGGGTAAAACGAAAGTAAAAAAGGCCTTTTTTCCTACCATGTGAGGGGGCTGAGGGCGTGGC